>VUQS01064883.1:0-13259 GCA_015108495.1 Heterochromis multidens
TACCAGAAAATCCTGAAGGAGAATGTTCGGCCATCAGTTCATGTCCTGAAGCCCAAGAGCACTTGGGTTATACAGCGGGACAATGATCAGAAACACACCAGCAAGTCCACCTCTGAATGGCTCAGAAAAATCCAAAATGAAACCAAAATGAAGGTTTTGGATGGGCCTAGTCAAAGTCTGGACTTAAATCCAATTGAGATGCTTTGACATGACCTTAAACAGGCTGTTCATGCTGTAAAACCCTCCAATGTGGCTGAAACAAAACAATTCTGCAAAGAAGAGTGGGCCAAAATTCCTCCACAGCGATGCAAAAGACTCATTGCCAGTTATCGCAAACACTTGATTGCAGTTCTTGCTGCCAAGCGTGGCAGAACCAGTTATTAAGTTTAGGGGGCAATTACTTTTTCACACAGGGCAGGTAGGTTTGGATAACTTTTTTCCCTTAATAAATGAAATCATCATTTAAAAACTGCATTTTGTATTTACTCAGGTCATCTTTGTCTAATATGAAAATTTGTTTATCTGAAACATGTAAGTATGACAAATGCAAAAAAACTAAGACATTAGGAAGGGGGCAAATACTTTTTCACACCACTGTATGTCACCCTAGATCAAAGCTTCTGTTGGGTGATATGTCTCACTTCTTTTAATCTGTTTGTCCATGATGGTAAATGGTAAATGGACTGATTCTTGTATAGCGCTTTTCTATCCTCTCGGAGCACTCAAAGCACTTTATACAACATGCCTCATTCACCCATTCACACCAGCACTTTTTCTATGCTTAAGTGCTTTCTGTCTAACATTCACACTCCGATAGATACATCAGAGAGCAACTTGGGATTAGTATCTTGCCCAAGGATGTTTTTTTAATATTTAATTGTATTTTATTTCTACTTTTATTATGTGTGAATGTTCTGTCTGTGTTTGTATATATACAGTACTGTGCAAAAGTTTTGAGCCACCCCTCATTTCTTTATATTTTGCTCAGAAAAAGGTGTAATAGGTGCAGTGAAAGTATATAAGGAAAAATAGAGTTTGTACAGTTCTAATGATTTTGAAAGTCAGTATTTTGTGCGACCACATTTATTCTTCAACACATCCTGAACTCTCTTACACAAGCTTTTTTGTAATGTCTTTAAGTAGTCTTCATGAATAGTTCTCCAGGCTTCTTGATGGACATTCCAAAACTTTTCTTTGGATGATGGCTGCCTTTTGTTCCATTCTCTGTCAAGATGATCCCACACTGCTTCAATAATGTTGAGGTCCAGGCTCCGGGGAGACCAATCCATGACCAATAGTGTTCCATTGTGTGTTTCTCTATACAGGTATGCTTTTACTTATTTATTGACATTGTGTTTGGGATTATTGTCATCATGAAAAATGAAGCTTTTGCCAATCAGACGCTTTCATGTTTTACCATATCATGGTGGATCAAAATCTAACATTACCTTCCTGTGTTCATAATTCTGCTCTATAAGATCACTGGTTTTCAGTCTAGTTATTGTGTAATTTGGCATACCTCAGACTTTTCTCCCCTCTTCCCTTCCTTAAGACAGCCTTGCCAGCCACTCTTCCACTGAGACAATTTCTGATGAGGCTTTGACAAGTAATAGATAGAGCAATAGAGCTACATGCTTTTCTCAGGAATCAACTTGTTAGTGCAAAAATACTGTTTCATGCATTTAAAAATTTCTTTGGCATTTTTTGTAGATTCAGACCAAACTGTCAGAAACAGAGCCATAAGGGTGGCATGAGGTCTCAGCATCCTTTAGTCGAACCTTTGCTCAAAGCCCAGCATCTTGCTCAACTGGCATGCAGGTCAGCAACTGGTGTACCATTCTACTCAGAGATGCCAGTGATGCCACACTGAGCACATGTGGCAGATGTGAAACAGTCTGGAGACAATGTGGTGAATGTTATGCTGGTGAAACTGAATCCAACTGACCATGCCCAGAATGTCATGGCTTATGGAAATAGCTGGACCCAAGGAGCGGACTAAACATCAAATCTTACAATAAAGAAGTTTGTTCACAAAGTTCAACAGAGATGAAGAAAACACAGAATCAAGGTGTTGCATATACACGTTTATGTGGCAGTCAAGGAGAGTCTGTAAATGGGGAGAGGGAGAGTTAGGGGAGGCAGGAGTACTGGCAGAGGCTATAACTGAATGTGTGACTGAAAACCTTACTTGAGGTCTGGGGAGTATGTTGCTGGAGATGGTTAGTTGGTAGGCTGGCTGGGGGCTGAGGTTACCAGAGTGGTACAGTGGAGAGTGGGCTGGTGCGTATCTGTGAGATGCTGGCTGTGAGAGAGAAGCTGCAGGCTGGAAGTGTACAGAGGATTCAGCTGTGATCCGAGAGTTCCACAGAACAAGGTAGGTGAGTTCCTCAGGTGAGTAGTTGGAGATGCACAGGCAAGTGGCTGAATCACTGAACACAGGACTAGGAGAAAACGAGAGCCAGGAATTACTAACAGGTTTAAACGAAGCACAAGGAATAACAAGGAAAGCCAGTTTACCACCTTGAAGGTAGGGGCAATCTGGCAAAGACACATCCAAGCCTAAGTACACAGCCTTCAGACCAGCAGATGAGATACAGGTGTGTGAGGCCAGCCCTGAAGGCATGGCTCCACCCGAAGGCAGGGATGACCTGCCCATCAGTCCACCTGAAAGGAGAAGAAATAGACAAACTACTCCAGCCAGCCCTTCACCCTGACTGTGCATACAGTTAGCTGGGAGCACACTGCTAATCCACATTGTTATGTCCCATCAAGGGGGCTGAGACACAACATGAAAAAGGCATCTGCTTCCCCCCAGTCCCAATTGGCCTAAAGAACAACTTTTCATTTATGCATCAGTGCTATATTTTTGCCTAACAGTTTCCCAAAAACAGGAGTATAAAATATCAGTGGGGTAAGCCAGGGCCAAAATAACAAAACTATCCATCAGCACAAGCTCAGATAACCTGCCTAAGAGTAACAAACCAACATACAAGTGTTTATCTCCCTGGACTAACAAAAACAGGAGAAAAAGGTTACAGTAACAAATGGCAGCTCACCCCTACTTGCTCCTTTACTCCTTCTGCACACAGATCAAACTAACAGTTTATGACAACCATTGGTGTGGCTGGTTGGATGACAAGGAAGCAAACGATCTTCTGCCCACAGCACCCGTTTGATCTCCTTTTATGGGGTGTGGTCCTCAGGCTGGAGCCAGT
Organism: Heterochromis multidens; assembly: GCA_015108495.1. NCBI lineage: Eukaryota > Metazoa > Chordata > Actinopteri > Cichliformes > Cichlidae > Heterochromis > Heterochromis multidens. Next base: position 3,216 of record VUQS01064883.1, read on the forward strand.
CATCTCTGTGTTGTAGCCTTGCTACACAAATCCTAACCGGGCACCTGCACAGGCCAGTTAGCAAACTCTCTCCCAATGCAATATAAAAGGAATAAAAGGAAGCACGAGTTACAGAAAACGAAACAAATACGACAGCAGTCATAACACACATTATGACACAAGTTGGATCAACACGAGATTTAAATTTTTAACTTTGAATTTTGGTGTGATTTTGAATCCAGCCCTCAAGGGGTTGATGGTTTTGGTTTCCACTGACTGTTATTATGCCTTTTTGTTCTTAACAAATTACACAATGTATGCCAGTAAAGATTTTATAGTTAAATATTTCTTTCAAGATCTGATGTGTGATTTAAGTGATCCCTTAATTTTCTTGAGCAATGTATTTCTGTAATTGAAAATATATCATGTGATTAATTACTCAGTCCTCATTCATTCTAGATTTTAATTCTTTTGTCAGTTTGAGTGTAATTAGATAATTATTTTGTGGCTGATGAAAATGTACAGCAGCTGCAGCATGGCAGAACTGACAGGCTTTTTTTTTTCCATCATGGACACACCAGAAGTGTCTCTGTGGATTTTTGCTTGTGTGTGCAGAAAGTGTGTGTCCAGGGTACTGGTGTGTCTGTCTGTGAGTATGGATCCAGTGCCATTGGTTCAATTAAAAATCCAATACAGCTCTTGGTGTGTATATTAGTATGTGCACTTTTGTTTCTCAGAGTCTGTGTCTTTGGGTTTGCATTTTGAGTGGAGCTCGTTTATGAAGTGTCAGCTGCTAATGATCCTGTCAGAGCTGCTGTTTCTGGGCTAAAAGACAGCCTGGAGAAGATTTGGAGTAGTAAGGAGAAACTTGATAGGTAGATAGTTTGTAGTATAGTGGAGTACTACAAAAATAATTAGGAGTCATTCAGTGTGGATGTTTACAACGTTTATTAGTACACTAATGAGGAACTAAATCAAATGGAAACGCTGAAGGAAGGAGTCAGAGGTAGAAATGCAATAAGAGCAAGCAGTAAGCTTCAATGAATCCCCCAGGAACAGCGCTGAGCTGCAAAGGTAGTGAAGTGGCCACGATCGATTGGGATGACTCAGTTTGACCAGAGACAGTATGTAGGAAACATGGAAGTCTAAGAATCCTGAATAGAGAACTATGGAAGAATTCTCAAACCCTAAAGATGGCAGTTGCTCTGTCCATCATAACAGTGGAATATGGTTAGGCATCTATGCTCTAAGCTCAAAGTTCCCTACAAGCATGATACACATAGAACTATCATGATGAGTGATGAGTGAGTAAACGTCCTCCAAAACCAGAGCCCGACGTTACTTGTGTGGGCAGGGGCTAATGAAGTCATGTGCTTCCACAGCTTTCCTCACATCCTCACTACCTGGATAAGTCTTTGCCCTTATTACCCTGTGGGATGGTTGCCCTCTCCCTTTATCTAATGCTTATTTTCTGGTGTCATAGAAACACATGTACATTTGTAATTTACTACAAATTTGTAATTTTTTAATTTATTACATATTTTTATTTTGTATTTTAAGTTTCCCACAATAACAATGTTAAGAAATAAAAGGTTTCTGCCTGCTGAAAAGTGAGAAGGCCTTAAATGTGAAAATCATACAGGAAATTAATTGAAAGAGGAACTGAAATACAATGTTCATGTGAATGAATGAGAAAACAGCAACATTGTTCATAATTTTACTGTTTAAAATTAAAGTATCTTTTACTGCTTTCACATTTCCACTTAACATAGACATTAGAAACAAAATGATTTAAGGTGGATTTTTTTCTTACATGTTACCTAAAGCATAAGTTGACACAGTGAATGAGTTAACACACAACTGCCATTACCTTAAATTAAGCCAAATGTGAATATGCCATTTCCTCACTTGCAGATAGAAAGTGGTAGAGAATTGTTCTAGTGTGCTCCAGCATATGGCTCTATGCAATGGAGGCATTAGCTATGTTTCATGCTAACTTTGTTTCACATGAAACAGTATTGCCCTTTAAAGGGCCCCTGACTGCAATTCAAGAATTGAGTAGTTCACCCTTCTTGCTTTTTTTTTCTTCTCTCTTTTATGTTTTTTATGGAGTTTAAAGTAGCCAGTAAATTCTGTTTCAATTATCCCAAAAAACTAGAACAGTTCTTGTTTACCACACACTATTACCCTTCCTCTTTCACTCAGTGCTGTGCTTTGGAGTGAGCAACAGAAGCCTACTATCTTCCATCTGCTTTTAACGTAGGTTAAGGTAAAAATCACGACAAAACAAAGCAGTATACATTTTGTTACGTTTGTGAAGAGCAGGAGGAAAAGAATTCAGCTCAAGCTCCATCGTTCTCAACGATGAGAGCGCGAGCTGTTTTGGTGTCAGCATCGCCATGCAACTCTGCACCTGTCTCTCCAATAATCTGTCTCTCCATGCCAGAGCACAGGTATCTGCAGCAATGCATTTAGAAACGGTAAAATTAAAAGTTCAAAAGAGAAACACTTTAGTTTTTATGCAAAAAGTAGCAGTTTGTCAGTCGCTTTTTACTTGCTTCAGTCAGATGGTTTTGGTGGTAAGTCATTAATGTAACTCGCAAGCAGCACACCATCCGTCACTGTGGATGAACATTAGAGGTAGGAATCACCAGACAATACGATACGATATTTTCACAATAATTCACTCACAATACTTTTTTCAACTGCAAATTATGTCCTCAAAGTTAAACTTTGTCAATATCTGTTTTATCTCACTTTTAAGTTATATCACTTTGTGGGACTGGTCGTCCTGTGCGGCTGGGAGTGTGCCTCGGCGCCCTGGTTGTGCTTGCCGGTGTCCTTCCTGGGCTTTGGGTCTGTTCGCTTTTCCTCGGCTTGTGTGGGGTCCTCTTCCTGCGTGCCCATGCTGCCTGGGTGGGACCGGGATGTCTCTCATCGCCACTCTGTGTTATGATGTTTAGACTCTGGTGACTCAGTTGACAGTGGCAGTGGAGGTGTCCTCACAACATAAATCAACACACTCCCTGGTTTTGTTTCTTCTTGTTTCGTTATCCTTTTTAAACTGTTTGGTTGCTGGGTTTCATTGTGCTGCATCTTGCTCTCTTTGAAGGGATATGGATATTGGAGATTAGATACTGGGGAACGTCACAAGTATGTCTTCACAAATGCGGGAAAAAAGGATTAATGATGTATCAGAAGTATACCAGGTGACAGATGTCTCAGCCTGTAGCAGGTGGTACATATGACATGTCAGTTTGCTGCCTGTTTCATCTGCAGGAGCAGGACACCTGTCAATACTTTCCTGAGGCTCCCACCAAAAAAATAAATAAAAAAGTTATCTCACTTCACTTATTTTTTTTGCTGCAAAATGAGATCATCAAGCATAACAACACTGTCACTAAAACCTGCCATAAAATGTTGCCATAACATGGAGTCAGTCTGCCATCAGTCTGATATCAGTCTGTGATTGAATGGGGTCAAGTTGGCAATTGCATGCAATCGGTTTCTGATAATACAATAATTAACTGTGATAAATTGTTGAAAATCACATACCTGCTGCTGTCTGCATAGACAGAATTTCACATTTAACAGAAATTCACATTTAACTATTACATCTGTGCTCAGTAGCCTTCCTGTTCTATAGGAGTACAGCCAGAATACAACCAGCTGGCAGCCAGTTCAGTCAAGTCCACTCGTGCTCATTGACAAAGACTAATTTAGACTGATGGCAACATGTTGGCAATCTGTATGCTTTTATAGATTAGATATCAATTATTTTCAAACCTTTGTCAATCTCTCTGAGAGTGACTGCAGTCAAGTCAGACTACGATTGTTTGCAGAAAGGTTGCCTCCTATCAGGCGCCTTGTGATCAAAAATGGTCGTGAGTGAGCAACACCCTTAAGCTCTGGGCATCCATTTACTCACCATAAGTTGCAAACGGTCGCAGAATGTGAAAAAATTCAACACAGTCACCAGGCACCCACCGATTTTTTTTTTTGTCCAGTGTTGGATGGTTTTTCAGTTGAACCGATTTAATGTAAGTTTGCTCAGCGAACGTTATGTCAGGTTGGTGGTGCATGAGATGAGCCCTCTTGTTCATAGTATTTCCCAGAGTATTTTAATCTGTTTAATAAAATATCGATATTTAGTATCCCTGCATCAATACAATATCACCATGGAAAATATTGTGATAATATGATGTATCAATTTTCCCCCACCCCTACTCAACATGAAGTGACAGTGGACACGGTCTGTACATCATTTGTTGAGGTGCTGGTTTTTCCCAAAGTGAATCATCATCTTCTGTGGCCCCATCGCCCTGCTGAAAGACTTTTAGCTGTGATGTCCTGTTAAAATCATCAAAAGTAAGCTAACTTACCATTTTGGACTCTAGTATGTTAAATATTATGTATTCAGTGAAGTTTATACCACAGATAAAACAGGCGAAGTTACAGTTACATTTAACACATTTTCCTGCACCTGCCGTCTCTCTCTCTTTATTTGTGTGTGCAAGTGATTACACAGATGGATCAGTTGTGTTTAGCTATACGGCTGCTGAGCCAGGCTGTATGAGATGCTGTGTCCTTAACAATACCTCTGAGTACATGTGATTAAACTTTGCTGCATAGTAAAGTTGTATATCCTTTTTTTGGTTAACATGTATATATAAAAATCTTGATTAGTTTGGAACTAGCTAGGCCCACCTGATCTTTTGGTTTTGATTGTATGCTTCTGTGCCAGGGCCTCTCATTAGCTCTTGAAACAGGCCACCAGAAGCTCGAATTCATTGCTTTTCCTATTGATAAGAAACACTTGAGAAAATGTAGAAATAAGAAAAATGTCTGTTCCTATCACTCAAAAATAAACTAGAGAGGTAATAATAGCCCCATAACTATAAGTCAGTGACACTGATGTTATTGCACCTGTTCTCAAAATCACTGGAGAACACTGAGCATAAGACTGAGTTTGAAAAAGAAGAGTTTTCTTTCAAACATCCTTTTGTGTTTGAACTTGAAATCCGAATGAACATGGTAAATGGACTGATACTTACCCAAAGTACTTACACACACACACACAAACACTGTGCTTTATTCTATGCCTTTAAGCACTTTCTACCTATCACACACAGAGACACTGTGACAGATCTGGGGCATTTTGGGGTTCAGTGCCTTGCTCAAGGACACTTTGACATGCGGACTGGAAGAGCCAGGGATCAAACCTCATTTCAGTTGGAGTTCAGAGGAGGCTCTTCTCAGTGGCTGTCTTAGAACTCAACAGGCATTTTTTTTTTAACGAGTGTGCAACACTGTGACAGTAAAGATATATTCAACCTTTATCCCCTCATTATTCTCAACTGCCATCTGGCTCTTAAACCAAAAGTATGATGAGCCAGTAAGTGGGCCTGCTGATGGCATTAAACATTAAACAGAGGTTCAGTGTATTGTACCTTTGTTTCAATAAAAATATTTTGTTTATTCAATTAGGGGCATGCACTAGTTAGCTAAAAGTTGCTGTAGGCAACAGACTAGTCTGCAGTACTTTGATGTAGAACACGAAGAGTTGTGTGTCGGCTGCTGTATCAGAGCAAACTGACATATAACCCCTCAACTGGAGCAACACGTATCCTCATTCTGCAAAGGCACGTGGATGTTAACCAAGGAAGGCAAAGGGGGCTATTTCTGCGTATGCTGGTAATGTTAGCCATACTGGCTACAAGAATGTGATTAATGGTTCATAATGGCTAACAATAAATATTTATATAGGAAAGGTCTGACATTAGATGGGCTCAGTTTTTACTGTTTTCTGACCATTTTCTTACTTTATGACAGAATCATGTCTGGACAATAGTTTACATGCAGCTGTTTTTTAGAGACTAAACCAAATGAGAATTTTTACTGTAAGAACCTTAGAAAATGCCTCCTGACTACAGATACAGCAAATTGGTGACTTGCAGTATGTGTTTCTATAATCACATTATACTGGCTACATTTATGTTTGTTTACTTATGATTAATAAGGTGGGATTCAGTTGGCCATATCTTGGTATGTTTACACACACACACACACTTCAAAGCAACGACTGCAAATAAAGACTGGCTCCTTAGATTAGAGCTGCCCACAATAATCCTGTTTGCACCACTGGAAACACTGTTGTGATTATCCAGAGGAAATTGTGCTTCTACTAAATTTAAAAAAAAATACATGCTTTTGACAGCTTTGATGGTGCTCAAGATGAAATTTATTTCTCCAATTAAATGTAAAATCTGGGTAATTGTTCTGAGCTGGAGTTGCTGGATTCACAGTTTGTGTACCAAGTTTCTTAGACCTTGGTAGTGGAATTAAGAATAATACATTCATACACACTTGTGTTTTCACCACTTCATACTGACATTAAACATACTTACGATCACATCAGCCAATGTAGCCTTACCTTAAACTTAAGGTCTTTAGACATTAGCAATACAGTTGTATAGACTCACTGGCCAATTAAGGTGCACACCTTGCTGGGTTGACCACCTTGTGGCTTCAGAACAGCCGTAATTCTTGGTAGCATAGATTCAACAAGCTGCTAGAAGCATTCCTCAGAGATTTTGGTCCATGTTGACATGATAACATCACACAGTTGCTACAGATTTGTGAGCTGCACATCCATGATGAAAATATCCCATTCCACCACCCATTCTTGAAGGTGCTCCATTGGATTGAGATCTGGTGACTCTGGAGCCATTTGAGTACTGTGAACTCATTGTCATGTTCAAAAACCCTGCTTGAGATGATTTAAGCTTTGTAATATGGTTATTTTGCTCTAAGCAGCCAACGTGTTATCCTGGAAGCGCGTTAACCTGCTGGAAGCAGCAGGAGATGAGTACACTGTGGTGACAAAGAGATGGACAGCAACAATATTCAGGTAGAATGTGGCAGTTAAGCAATGTTCAGTTGGTATTAAGGGTCTAAGAGTGTGCCAAGAAAATATCCCTGACACCATTACACTATCACCAGCACCAGCCTGAACCATTGATACAAAGCAGGATGGATCCATGTCTTCATGTTATTTATGCCAAATTCTGACACAAGTCTTCACAGCAGAACTCAAGACTCATCAGATCAGGCAGTGTTTTTGAAATAGTTTAGCCATTCTCTTCTGACAACTGGCATCAACAAGGCATTTGGATATTTTCTTTTTCAGACCATTCTTTGTAAACCCTAGGGATGGGCATTGTGCAGGAAAATCCCAGTAGATCAGCAGTTTCTGAAATACTGGGACCCATAAAATACACTCACTGCTGGTGAGTGTATTTTATGGGTTTTTTTTCCCAATAGGAGGCAGGTCCTTACAATGGGACTAAGGTTGTCATAAGACTAGAATTTCAAACTCAATACCGATACCCAGGAAAATACTTGATACTTTATAGCATTTTTGATACCACCGTTGCAAAAAATGACAAAAAATTAAGAGGCCTTTTTTTAAAAATAAAGTTTAGAAAAATACAAACAATGCAGTGACACCATTATTTTTAGGTTTACTAATGTAGTGCAAAGAAAAAAGCTGACAGTTGTCTGAGCATCCATGGGTATAAACAAGAACTTTGTAGAACTAAATCTGCACAATTTTATTGGCAGCAATTTTACAAAATTGAATTGGTTTGTATTGCTTCTCAAATCTGTCTGTATATTAGTGCTAGAATGCAGGAGAGCAAAAATATATAGAATATAACTCACTGTGGACAGGAATTAACTAAGAGAAAGAACATGAAAATACAGGTGGTAATTTTAAGCTGTAATTATTCCTCTAGAGGTTCCGAAAACTAACTCACAGATGTACCACACAGTGAATTATTAAATCCCCAGTTAGGCAAGGCAATATTAGATACCTCTATTTTTTCAAACCTTGACATTTCACTCGGGTGTATGGCACTGTTTGTGTAAAAAGAAAAAAAGCAAAGTGATGGAAGTCAGTGTTGCTATGAATGTGAGGGACTTGCTGGCTAAACAAACAAGTAAGTGGCTGATTTAATTTTGCTACCCTTGTTACATGTTACCAGAAACACAAGTTTGTTAAACTAATCATGAATATCATTAATGTACAACAACATTTGGATCACGCAGCTACCCAGGCCTGCAGTCCATGGTGCCTTGACACCTGCCCTTCTCTCTGTGCTAATAAAGGCATAAAAATACTACAGTGGTTTCTTACCTTTAGACAAGTTGATTAGTCTAACTTTAAATATTTGTGTCACTGTTTAGGAAAATATTACTTGGTAGGGACCTCTATACTTGTTCCACAGATTCTTGCTGGAGGACTTGATGACATTTCCTGCTGCAATGGACACCAACACTGAACTAACATGATGTCCCGGGGGTAAAGGCATACAGGCAGTTTGAAGCGTTATTCTCTTTAACTAGTTCATGTGGGTTCTCACTATCAGTGGGACTAGACCCAAAATACTGGTGAACAGTTTGCTATATACACTTTGTTTATTACTTCTTGTCTCCATCTTTTAAAGCTCATTGAGCTCAGCTGACTGTTTACCAATACATATTGCATACGATATCCTCATGTAGTGCAGTGGATCACACGATCCAAGTCAGAGACATTATAGAAGAGACATAAGAATATATATGAGAATTCCAAAATAGGAAATATGTGGGTGTCCTGCCTCTTTCCCCAAAGAGCCAATCAACAGCTAAAGGGAAAGACATGAACCACTCATGTTGTCTCACTGACATGCTCAGTAGAGGTTCATGACAGATTCAACTGTGTGGTGGCAAGCAAAGATGTAGGGAAATGTACTTCTAGTTTTTCTTGATGGATCATATACATAAGCCAGAGGATATGGGTTGAGCCAGATATTGATCATGTTGGCACGCTGTATTGAGTCATTCATGAAGCCATAATACCATGCCACTTTTTACACTGAATTGCTTTTTTTTAATCAGGTTTGACTGGTGATTCTTTACATGCAGCTTTTATATCCCAGTGAACATTGAAATTAAACTTGTCTATCTAAATGAATAATGTTATTTAGACAGAATAACTACTCAGAGACCTTTTAAAGATGGACTTCTACATATCCTGGAATCCAATAATACAGCCCAGGCCTACCCCCTCCAGTAGAAGGGCTAGGCCTGGGATATATATACACTGCTCAAAAAAATTAAAGGAACACTTTGAAAACACATCAGATCTCAATGGGAAAAATTTTATCTGGATATCTATACTGATATGGACTGGGTAATGTGTTAAGGATGCCACATCGTTTGATGGATATGAAAATTATCAACCTACAGGGCTGAATTCAATGACACCCCGAAAATTAAAGTGAAAAATTGATGCAGCAGGCTAGTCTGTTTTGCCAAAATTTCATTGCAGCAACTCAAAATGCTACTCAGTGGTTTGTATGGGCCCCACATGCTTGTGTGCATGCCTGACAACATTGGGGCATGCTCCTAATGATGGTGTCCCGTGGATCTCCTACCAGATCTGGACCAGGGCATCACTGAGCTCCTGGACAGTCTGAGGTGCAACCTGGCGGTGTCAGACAGACTGAAACATAATGTCCCAGAGGTGTTCTATTGGTTTTAGGTCAGGCGAGCGTGGGGGCCTGTCAATGGTATCAATTCCTTCATCCTCCAGGAACTGCCTGCATACTGTCACCACATTAAGCCAGGCATTGTCGTGCACCAGGAAGAACCTGGGACCCACTGCACCAGCGTCTGGTCTGACAATGAGTCCAAGGATTTCATCCTGATACCTAATGGCAGTCAGGGTGCTGTTGCCTAGCCTGTAGAGGTCTGTGCATCCCTCCATGGATATGCCTCCCCAGACCATCACTGACCCACCACCAAACCGCTCATGCTGAACGATGTTACAGACAGCATAACGTTCTCCACGGCTTCTCCAGACCCTTTTACATCTGTCACATGTGCTCAGGGTGAACCTGCTCTCATCTGTGAAAAGCACAGGGTGCCAGTGGTGAACCTGCCAATTCTGGTATTCTATGGCAAATGCCAATTGGGCTCCACAGTACCGGGCAGTGAGCACAGGGCCCAGGGCCTGTCTCT
>VUQS01064884.1:0-12759 GCA_015108495.1 Heterochromis multidens
GGACAAAAGACACACTGTGGAGGAGAGCCAGAGATTAATAATAACTCATTAAATGCAGAGTGGTGTATAAACACATAGAGAGTGAACAGAGGTAGGAGAGGGAGAAACACAAGAAGAAGCCCCCAGTAGCTTGGGCCTATTGCAGCGTAACTAAGGGAGGATTCAGGGTCACCTGATCCAGCCCTAACTATAAGGTTAAAGTAGATCTGTAATTGATTGATTGATTGTAATCTGTGTGCCAGATGGGCACATAGCCAATCTGTGGGAGCCAGAGTTCTGGCTGAGTTGTAGGGGATCAAATATTATGGTAGGGTCTTTACTTTACAATATAAAGTGCCTTAAGGTGACTGTTGTTTTGATTTGGCGCTATATAGATAAATAAAATTGAATTGAATTGAATCAAATACCTATTTGATATTATATACCTATAATAATTACTTCCCCCACTGTATGAGTTGCATTTACTCATTCAACTATTCAGGGAGCCCTGATCAGCGTGGGTGGGTCGTTACAACAATGGATCCCGAAAGTCCTGTGACTTCATTTATATGGGACACAAACACACAACAATAGAAGACATCCAGGCGATCGCGGCTGGGTCGATGTCTTTTTGTCAGACTCAGGGTAAAAGAAGAGAGCCAGAGAAGGCTGCGAGCGGCGACATGAAACACGGTGTTTGTGTGTAGACATTTTCCTCGTTGCCGGGTTTCAAAAATGGCGGGTTTGAATCGTGAAGGAGTCGCTCTAATGACTCATCCAGTGACGTCCCTCCCTGGCTAATCAGTGACATGCAGTCCGTTGACGTCATATTTTGGGATCGCCTCGGGTCGCTTGGAACCCCAGCCAAGCGGGTACTAAAAAAGTACCTGGTACCAGGTACTACCACCTAATGGAAAACCCCTCAAACTATGCCGAGCCGAGTAGGTACTAGTGGAAAAGGGCTATAGCTTGCGTCTAGCCTGCATATTCAGAAGAAGACTGACTTGGGAAGTAGCAAACAGTAGATGGCAGCAATACGCGTCAAACCCAAAGAAGAAGAGTTAAAAACGCGTCACCATCGGAGAAGAAGGAGGATTCGTGTGTAGGTCATGTATCAAACATGTCTCTGTTTTACCCCACTCTGTTGCTCTGTGTGTACGGCTTCTTTACTAACCTCCGGCCACTGGAGCCTTTCCTCACCGCCTACCTGATGGGACCAGATAAGAACCTGACGGAGACTCAGGTGAGTTAACGAAGTGTTGAAGAGCTGTTAGCAACGACTGCAACGAGTTTGCGTCACATTTGAATTTATGTCATCACACATTGGAAAGCAGTTTGCTTATTAATACTGTTTCTGCCTATATTAATATTAACGTGAAGTAAATTAGACAGGCACTTAATGACACAGTAACACTTAGAGAAGTCTGACCTAAGTTAGCAGACAGGCTGTGCTGTGTCTTCATCACTTTGTCCGTCTGTGAAACCGAGCTACCTGCTCCTCTCGGTGGGTTCACTACCTGCTCCTCTCGGTGGGTTCACTACCTGCTCCTCTCGGTGGGTTCACTACCTGCTCCTCTCGGTGGGTTCACTACCTGCTCTAAACCTCGATGCTGTGCGGGGGTACCTGCAGACCCCAGAGGTGTACTTTGACAGGCACTGTGTTATTTTCAGGGAGACAGCGCACACACTTTTACACACATCGCGCCCTTCAGATGACCCTAAAAACTCCTCATACAGCAATATGATGTCCGTTAAAGAAAACAGCTTAAATAAGTATAACGTTCTGTAGCTCAGTAAATTACAGTATGACAGACAAATGTCCAGAAACCCATCTGAAATCAAAATAAATACGAAGTAATGTTTGGATAATATAAAGGGTCAAAGTCAGCAAAGACAGCACAGCAGGTATGAGATGACATTAAAGGAGCTCAGGGTTTACAGTGCAGTGGACAACTGCAGGGAGGAAATCAACTGTGAGCATGAGAGTACAGATGATTATCTGACAAAGGTAACACTACACTGTGATGGAGCATCCTACAGTAGTCTACCCCAGTCTGAGCCTGCCTGTGAACAGTGTTGGTGGGGTGAGGGTTAAAGAAATATTATGTACTTTATGTAAGATGTGTTAAGCCCCAGCGTTCTTGTTTTTCACTACCTGGAGGATGTCAGTGAGTCCTTCATCCTGCTGTTAGACACACTCCGACTCTGTCATCTTCAGATGTCAGTATTCACCATGAACATGCTGTGGCTCTCTTGGAGACCAACTGGCACCTGCTAAAGTCCAAGATGGTGGAGCTGGAGTCAGTCCAGGGGGATGAGAGCCAGCTGAATGACATTGAAGGCCATTACAACAGCATCCTGGCCACCCAGCAGGCAGGGAAATGTGAAACAGGAAGTGCTGGGCTGGTTGTTTGCAGCAACTGAACCTTCAGAATAAAATGCTTACATTTAGCATTGTTCCATTGTGCCCCCTCTGTGAAAGCTTTTTTGGACTAGGGTACCAGAAAAGCGAGAGTCTGAAAATTTAAGGTGTGGCTGGTGTCAGGTTAAAGTGAAGGGGGAAAATACTCCGATGGTATTTTATTGCAGGTACATATGTTTTAAAGTTTGGTTTTTGTAGTAACTGTTGTGTCATTTGGGGGATGTTCTGTATGGTGCTGCATTGTACAGTTTTTGTATTTCAGACTGTCTTCACAGATCTGAAAGGGATGGACAGTAAAGACAGCAGTGTAAATTGAAAATGGCAACATCAGTGTTTGAGCAGTAATCCCAGAAACAGTCACTGTAGACAGGATAATCCCTCCTGAAAAATGATCAGAATTCCTGGTTAATCCTTAAATAATTACTTGAATTGAGTTCAGGTTCTCAGCTTGCCTCGAGAGCCTTCAGAAAACTAAACTGTGAGAATCTGTTTTTCTGTAACTGCTGTTACACTGTGCAAAGGTTGGAATTACTGTGCTGTATCCAGGGCTTGGCCCTAACTATTCAAATAAAGATGATTAATGAGCAGATTTCTTTTTGTGTCTGCAATGTTTGAAGATAATAAATTATAGATATGACATTACTTTTCCATAATTCCACGACTAAGAAAAGGCTTAAACCTGAATGTTCATAAAACTGATGAAACACACACGCTGGTGATAAGTAGTGTAGATCCAATGTAAGCTGCTTACAAAGGAGGTCAAAATTCAGCCCGAGATCAGCAAAGTTCCACTCTGGATCAGTAAGATCACCTAACCACTTTTCTGGTACAGTATCAGTGGCAGGTCTACCAGCAGACAAACTACTCTACAGATTTTAAATGGTTAATGCTTTCTAAGAAGTGTACCCCAGGCTTCCTAGAAAGTTGAGTTATTGATATAAAGTGTATTAAAAGGACTGTTTCCATTACTTGCAGGTTGTCAATGAAATCTATCCAATATGGACGTATTCCTACCTGCTGCTCCTGTTCCCCATCTTCCTGGCCACTGACTTCCTCTGTTATAAGCCTGTTTTGGTGCTCCAGGCCAGCAGCTTAGTAGTCACCTATGTCATGCTTTGGAAGGCACAGGGCATGCTGGCCATGCAGCTGCTGGAGTTTTTCTTTGGACTGGCCACAGCTTCAGAGGTAGCCTACTATTCCTACATCTACAGTGTGGTGGAGCCAGCACACTACCAGAGAGTGACCGGTTACTGCCGCAGCGTGACTTTGTTCGGATCAGCTGCTGGATCTCTGACCGGTCAGCTGCTGCTCTCCGTGGCCAAAGTTCAGATGGTCCACCTTGTCATTATTACATTGGCTGCAGCCATTGTGGCCTTTATGGTCCCCTGGTTTCTCCCCATGCCCAAGAGGAGCTTGTTCTTCCACAAGAGTCCAGGAGCAGAGGAGAGCAGTCCCCGCAGGAGCAGCAGCAGCACCACCACCACCCAAATGGAGAAGGCAGAGGATTCAGAGAGCAGAGTGCCTCTGAACAGACTGGACATCACCAGGGTGAGTGAAGCTGCTTTATTCAAACCATGGTTGTGATGGGTTACAGATTCTAAAATGGGAATCTTTGTGATTGTATTGACATTTGTATGTGCAGATATCCAGGTCCTCTGAGGCAGGAAGTCGTAGCAGCGGTCTGGTGGCGGTGTTGCGGATGCTGTTTGATGACTTTGTGCAGTGCTACAGATGTCACACCCTGCTGGCCTGGTCGCTGTGGTGGGCTCTGGCCACCTGTGGCTACTTCCAGATCATCAACTATGCTCAGCCACTGTGGGAGAACATTCATCCATCCCAGCGCTATGAAATCTACAACGGCTATGTAGAGACAGTGTCCACGTTACTCGGTGAGGCTGCTTCCTCATTGAAATATATTTCAATGAGAATATAAAAATGGACAAACAAAATAATCCAAGGTTGTATTTGTTACCTTCCTTGTGTGGACAGTCACATCACAAAAATTTGTAAAACTGTCACAGTGTAAATGTGTGATGTTTAATGAAGTGTTTTTGACAGCAGTTCTGTGTCGTGCTCATCCACAGGGGCTCTGGCAGCTCTGCTGGTGGGCTGCCTGCCTGTGTCCTGGGCTCTGTGGGGAGAGCTGGTTCTGTGTGTGCTCTCCTTGCTAATGGCTGTGTGTGTGTTTGTCATGGACACACTGAGAAACATCTGGCTGTGTTACAGCTCATACGTCCTCTTTAGAACCACTTACATGCTGCTCATCACTGTGGCCACGTGAGTACTGAATCACCAGCTACATGTAAAACATGTTTTAAACAGTATGTAGTCAGTGTGTGAGTGATGGTGCTGGTGTGTGTGGCTTGCCGTCAGCCTGAATCAAGCTGAAAAGACTAAATATTTCATTTGATATTATTTTGAATAACTTTCACAAACCTCGTTCTCTTATCTGAAACCGCTCCAGTACACATCCTTAGATGTTTCTATTTTGTGGATAAGATTGCCACGATCAGAGCAAAATCTTGCCCCCTAATTTTGACCCTTCTGTTTCTGTTACCTGCTCTGCTGTCTTTAGTAGATTTGAACCTGTGTCCCTCGAGCAGTGCTCCAAAATTGGACCTGGACCCACTGGATCCTCATGTTAAGCCCATTGTAAATAACCTTGGTGTGAAAATGGACTGTGAAACTGGACAAACAGATTAATTCTGTTGTGAAATCAGGTTTTCACCAACTGAGGCTTCTTTCTAAGGTCAAGCCCTTCTTATCTTGTAATAACTTTGAGAAAGTTATACATGCTTTTATTACAACTCAACTTGACTAATGTAATGCCTTTTACATTGGTGTAAATCAGACCTTTCTTTCATGATGCTAGATGTCAATGATGGGGTGGCTGCAGCTCAGAAGGTAGAGCAGGTCATCTACTAGTGGTTTTATCCCTGGCTGCTCCAGTCTGCATGCCAAATATTCTTGGGCAGGATACTAACCACAAGTTGCTCTCTGATGCATCCATCGAAGTGTGAATGTGTGTGAATGTTAGATAGAAAGCACTTCAGTAGAAAAAGCATAAATGCTTGTATGAATGTGTGAATGAGGCATGTTGTTTAAAGCGCTTTGAGTGCTCAGGTAGAGTAGAAAAGTGCTATATAAGATATCAGTCCATCTACAAGGAGGTTTTTGGTGCAGCACCCTTTTTGCGATCGATTTCACCTAGTAAGAGCCAGCAGGTCAGCCACCAGTCAGGGAATACACATTTTTCCCTAGCAAATGGAGGTTGCCAGGGTGTTTCTGAATGGGGTCACGTAAATGAAAACAAGATCCAAAGATATTTCTGCTTGTTTTTTTATCCAGAGGGTCAAAAGCAATAAAAATGAAGAAACCTTAATGCACCTCAGTGTTTTTTAACTGCAGTGTACTGACAAAGTGTTGCACACTAGATAACAAATGATTTTGATCCTTTAAATGGAAAAAATATACATAAAGGACAAACAAAAAGTATTTGCCAAGGTCTGTGAACCTTTTATGAACTAAAAATTTAGATTTTACAAAGGGCCATCCTGGATGATAATGATAATAATAATAATAATACTAGTAATAAACTTTATTTAGCACTTCTCTTAAAGTTACAGAGTGCTTCTGAGAAAGAAATTTAAACATGTTTTTAAAAAGGCAGCAATTAAAAAGAAAAGCTCATGAGGAATTAAAAGATGACAGAATATTGCGAGAGTATTAAGCATGTTTATTTTTATGAAATTGTTGCTGTACAGAAAGCTCTCTGGGAGAGGAGGAAATTAGTGATGGAGAACTTACAGACCTCCTGGCTGAGGTGGAAGACATTGCCTCTACCAGCAGTCGCCTTCGGCCCTCCACCATGAATCGTCCCAGCAGCTCCATCGAACGGCGACGCAGCGCAAGGATCCAGAGCAGAGCCAGCAGGAATCTAAGTCATCGACCGGAAACCTCCTGGGTAGGTTCAGTATTACACAGAGAACCGTTTATTCAAAGAACTGCTGCTGTTAATATGTAATTGCTTGCACTGGTAAGGCACAACTTTTACTTTAAGGCCAAACATTCTCAGTTTCCAGTTTGCGTTGCAGTTTTTCAAGTTTCACTAGTGCTCAGCCAGTAGTTGGCAAGTGTTTGCAGTCAAGTCGGCATCTTCCATGCAAACTACGTGGGACCGCAGCACTTTCCTAGTGACTAAAGCAATTAGTTTTTGCTGCACTCTCTGTGCAAATGATTTCACCCAGCGACTACCACCAACCTCCAGCAACCATTCACTGACAGGTGAGGGAATACACATTTTTCTCTAGCGACAGGAGGCTGCCAGGGGGTCACCAACCAGTCTAGGCCTGTTTGAATGAGGCTTAATACGAATTGCAAGCTAAATACTAGTTACTGTGTGTTTGTCACATGTTTACAAATATAAGCATCCCTTTTTCTGGAAAGTAAACACATGGGTGTCTTTGAAAAGTCAGTTGAATATATTTGGTATCCATCGTCCCCTGTAGTTTGGCTCCCAGCTCAAAGGAAATGCATTTTCTGTCATCATTACAGTGAAGAGAACGACGTCCTCTGAACACTGGGGAAACCAAATGGCTTCAGTATAGAAAACAGGTTCACATCATTTTTTTAAAGTCCTCATGAAGACTTAAGCTGTTGTCTCACAAGCATTCTGGATTAATTTAATCACAGTTAATTATTTAATGGCACTTTACTTTTAAATAAGAACTTAATGTCTGAAGCATCATCCAGCTGTGATCCTTAATGAATGATGCACAGATGCACACAGTGCTGCATATACTGCTTCGTGAGCTGTTGCTTAAGAGGTAAAAATCTACCTCTCACCTCCTATTTAATGTGATGTTTTAGATTTTCTTTGTGTTCTTTGTACATGGTTTCTCTAAAAGTTTATGGACTTAGAAATAAAAGTAGAGCAAAGGACACTTACTTAACTTAACAGGGGTCAGACACTCAGGAAGAAAAGACCTCGTTTGTGGTTTCTCTGATGTTAACAATTATGCAGTGCATACTAGTTACTGTATGAGCAGCGCTGTGGTGTATAACCACACTTTCTGCCCTGCTGAATTTTTATTTTTTTTTTTTCTCTGAAGATTCACTGCTAATGTTGGTGCACAAAGACTTTTTCAGCTGTTCAGTGTCTGCAGACATATCTACAGTAGGCTTGTTGGTGAAGAGCAGACCAACTGCTGCTGTTTCTGGTTCCTGTCTGGAAAAAGCCTAAAAGCTGGCACTAATTTAGAGGAGGGAACTATCATGCTTTTTCTTTTTTCTGTTATATAGATATTGTTGCAATGCTGGATGCTCATAATAAACATGATCAAAGTTTTAAATAATATGCACAGATATATAAGTACGCCCTATCAACCAAAAGTTCAGACTGCAAACTGCTGTTTTCTGCTCTTGCCTGTGTGTGCTGTTCAAACCTTCTGTTGTTGAAGGGCAGCCAGTTGAAAGAAAAAGAGAGAGAGGAAACCAGCTTATTTCAGACAGTTAACTGCCAGGCTAAACCAAGGCCCAGTCTAAGTAATTGAAGTGAGAATCACACAAAGCTACTCTAGTAGTGCCCAAGAATAAAGTTAAGAAGAGAAAATCTAAGTTAAGAAGAATTAACTTAATAGGTCCCTTTTAAGGATATCTGTAGTTCTATGGACCACCTTCCTCCTGTTTGCATTTCAGTTTTTTTTAGATACATTTAGTTGGATTATCCTTCACATTTTCTGTTTCTGCACAAACCAGCAAATGCACTTTAAGCTGGGGAGTTTTTTTTCAACAGAGAGTAAGCTCTTTCTGTAAGAAATTGGGGCTTCACATTAAACACATCTCCCTCATTGGTGTACAGGGAGTTTCTGGTGTATCATGTGCATTTGTTTTTGTTTTAACTTTTTCATTTATAATTTTTCCACATTACAAAAGAGGTCATGGTATGAAGCACAAGTCAATTCAGGATTACAGATTTGCAGGCGCTGCAAGATTTTAATCCATTACAATGTAATGTGGTACTGATGGTGTTCTTAATGATCTGAAGGCAGTTGGGACCACAGGCACTAACAAACCCCTCCCGTGTAGTTTTGGGCTGATCCACCACCTTTTTCATGATCATCCTCACCCCATGAGGCAAGATCCTGCATGGAGCTACAGACTGAGGGCGACTGATGGTCATTTTATATTTCTTCCATTTATAAATATCACACCAACAGTTGTCACCTTCTCACCAAGCTTCTTGCTGATGGTCTTGTAGACCATTCCAGCCTTGTACAACTCTACAATCTTGTCCCTGATGTCCTTTGATAGCTCTTTGATCTTGCCCATGGTGGTGGAGAGGTTGGAGTACAGAAATTGATTCTGTGGACAGGTGTGCTTTATACACATAACGAGTTGAGACCAGGAGTATCTGTAATTAATTGATTGATTGATTTTAAATCTGTGTAGCACATGGGCACACAGCCAATCTGTGGGAGCTAGAATTCTGGCTGAGTTGTAGGGGATCAAATACTTATTTCACTCAATGACATACAAATCAATTTATAACTTTTATGTAATGTGTTTTTTTTTTTCTGGAGTTTTGGTTGATATTCTGTTTCTCTCCATTAAAATGAAACTACCGTAACAATTAGAGACTGTTCATTTCTTTGTAAGTGAGCAAACTTACAAATTCAGCAGGGGATCAAATAATTATTTCATATTATGGTGATACCATAATATGCCCACTGCCTAAATCTATGATCTTGCTTCACTGGTGCAAAGTCAGGATCATATCCTGGCCATCTAAGCAGTTTAACTTCATTTTGGAGCTGGAAACATTTAATCACATCCGCCCATATCCTATCGGGTGCATTTGCTGAAGTTCCTGCTGTCCTCCACTGCAATTCCCAGCCTTGTTACATGGTACAATACTTCTAAATGCTGCCAATTAATTTCATTGCTGATGCACTTATTAAATTTTAGAAAGAAAGACCTGATGTTGGTGTAGGATTCAGTATCTGCAGCTATCAGGAGACAAAAAGTAATATAAAAAAGAACAAGAAGAGAAGTACATGTTGTCATTGCAAAGACACAAATCACTAGAAATTCTACACAAATAAAGGCTGAAGACAGCAATCCAGCAATCAGAGTTGGAGGACAAGCTTATTGTTGACATCTGTGACAAGAGACAGAGCTTTATGATTCAACCTCTCTTTTATATAGAGACGGGAAAACAAGGAGTGGGCTTGGAAAAAAAGTGAATAGGTCTTTGTGGAAAATTCCGGATATATGTCACAGTAACTTGATGCCAGCTATCGGGTGCACTTCTCTTCCTCTCATTGACTTTTATGTAAAAATACTTGAGGGTTTCCCAGAACACTCAAACAACTTAAGTCAACCTAAGTTATCCTTATATGCCAGAAGCTCAGGCTTCAGACTGCTCTACATACTCTGAATAATATTATTTAAAAAAAGATTAATGTGTTATAAAGCAGTTCATGGTGCGTGATTTGAATTAAGACAGTTTTCATAAGACTGAGGATGTCAGATTCTTAAAAGAAGAAAGAGGACTGTGCTGTTTTTTCTAAGATGGGAAAAAAAAATCCAACTGGCATTCATGTAATTATAAGTTGCCACATTATAAATTAAACTCTCCATAATTTGACCTTGAACTTTATAAACTTTTCTTATTTTTTAGCATGTACCTAAATACCTGCTAAGGGCATCAAAGCCTGCAGTCCCAACTGATGAAGCTCTTAATCAGAGTGAAACCAGCCATACTTCAGCCAGTAAGTAAACAACTGTCAGTGCTGTGATGTGAAGGCCCTCACATTTGTTTATATAATGTATGATGTGAATGTATGTTGCAGTGATAAAGAAAAGAAGAAGAAGAAGGAAATGTGCAGCTTAAACTCCTGACACCAGCAAACTGATTAGAAGAAAATCAGTCAGTATCTCTCCAACTGATACCCTCACAATCAGCTTTTTGTACAATAACTTTAGTTTATTAAATGAAGCCATGCAAAATTTTACCTTCATACTATGAATATTCTCTGAGTTACAGTCAAAATTCAGTGCTTCTAAATTTCCTTTATTTTTTCCTGCATTTTTGACTCCTCATAACTTCCTAAATACAGAAAATATCCACATGACCTTTTCAGGACCATGTCAATTTTATACCCCCTCCAGGTGTCACAATGTAATGCTCAAATCTCTATGTTCTATCTCTATGACCAACTCAGAGCATCAATATCATGGGACATGTTATAGTTTAAATGGTAAAACTGCACCAATTTAATATCTGTGACGTAGAGCAGGGGTGGGTGATTCATTTTCTTAAGGGGCCAGATGAGAAACTGGTACTGTTGGGGAGGGCTGCACCAATAAGCTGAACTCAGTTCTGCTCAATATTTATTTTATTTCTTTATAAACTGCTACTGGTAAAGAATTTATGTTACAGTTAGGCCCTAGTTGTGGCCCCTTGGGGAAATTAGTTGCCTACCCTGTATGTAGAGGAACAGAAACAAGCACTGGTACCCTTTGGTGTGTTTTCTGATAATTCACTGGAGAATTTTTTTAAAAAGTGCATATTGAGTCCTTTCACCATGTAGGATAGGTGGTTGGTCAAGACAAACTATAGCTTATGAAAAGTCTCCTTTTTACCTACATTTTGAAACCAGGATCATCTTCTGTCCATGATTGCTTCTGTGTCTGTGTTGAAACTTCAGTCATATTTTACCACAAATGTAGCTTATAGCTGTGAAATGTAGAAACAACTTCAGTAGTAGTTTGGATAGATTACATTGATCAAACAACTTCAGGTCCTGAAGACGTTTCTCAAAATCTCGAATGGTCTGGATCCAGAAGGTCTCTATATGAATGTGGGAGGGGGAATCATCGCTGCCTCATTAAAGACCCAGCAGCTACAAATGTTCTTTTCATAAGTGACCACTAGGTGGCAGCATTGTTTTTCTATAGAGAAAAAAAACTCACTATTTTATTTTTGCTTTTTGTTTTTCAAAGTTATTGGAAACTTTTTTTTTTGCATTTGGAAGTTGAGGATTACCAAAAGTAACATCCAACAGTGACAAAAATCTAACTCTCTGTTGGAGAGATGTTTTTAGATTGTCCTCAATTATGAGTGGGGCAAAGTATGTTTGCTGGTAGCTCTTGTGTTTGCCCATAAAATTATTACAGTAAAGCAGCTAAACCCTCATCCACTAACAGACCCAAAGACCAACATTGTACCCAGCACAGACAATAAACCTTCATTTGGATAGTGCATGTCTTGTCTCTTTGTTTTGTTATAAATTCCTCATACCAACATTATTTGTGCATGTGAAGTTGTGTGAGACCTACTGTAAAGGAATTATTTTAATACATTATTTTAAAAAGGAAACTGATCTCATTGTACCTTAAAACAAAAGAAGAATTAAAAAACATGCACGGTCAAATATCAGACATCAAGTATCAGATCATCAAACAAATTTTAATATTAGACAATGATAATCCGAGTAAATGCAAAATGCAGTTTTTAAATGATTTCCTTTATCAAGGGAAATAAGCTAACTAAACCTACCTGACCCTATGTGAAAAAGTAATTTCCTGCTTTTGTTAAATAATGAATTAACTGGGATTAACCACAGTTTTTGGAAAGCTGAGTTCAATTTCACTAGCCACACTCAGGCTTGATTACTGCCAGACCTGCAGAATCAGGAAATCACTTAAATAGAAGCTGTCTGACAAAGTGAAGCAGGCTAAAAGATCTCAAAAAGCAGCACATCATGTCACGATCTAAAGAAACCGCTGAGAAACAAAGTCTGGAAAGGGTCACAAAGCCATTCCTAAGGCTTTGTGACTCCAGTGAACCACAGTGAGAGCCATTATCCACACATGGAGAAAACTTGGAACAGTGGTGAACCTTCTCAGGAGCGGCTGGCCTACCAAAATTACTC
Organism: Heterochromis multidens; assembly: GCA_015108495.1. NCBI lineage: Eukaryota > Metazoa > Chordata > Actinopteri > Cichliformes > Cichlidae > Heterochromis > Heterochromis multidens. The sequence goes on from VUQS01064884.1 coordinate 12,340, forward strand.
CAAGAGTGCATCGACAACTCATCCAGGAGGTCACAAAAGAACCCAGAATCTAAAAAACTGCAGGCCTCACTTCCCTCAGTTAAGGTCAGAGTTCTTGATTCAACAATAAGAAAGAGACTGGGCAAAAATGGCATCCATGGGAGAGTTCCAAGGAGAAAACCACTGCTGACCAAAAACAACACAAAGGCTCGTCTCATATTTACCAAAAAACATCTTGATGATCCCCAAGACTTTTGGGAAAATATTCTGTGGACTGATGAGACAAAAGCTGAACTTTTTGGAAGGTTTGAGTCCCGTTACATCTGGTATCAAACTAACACAGCATTTCATAAAAAGAACATCAACAGTCAAACATGGTGGTGGTAGTGTGATGGTCTGGAGCTACTTTGCTGCTTCAGGACGACTTGCTGTAATTGATGG
>VUQS01064886.1:0-11033 GCA_015108495.1 Heterochromis multidens
CTGGGTGAAGCGAGCGCAGTGTTCACATGAACCCGGTGTGGAAATAGCCGCTTGGGCGTGTTGCAGCCCGAGGCACATCACACAGGTATCATGTGTGTCTGAACCTGAGATTTTGCAACCGCAGGGACAAACTCTGGTCAGCGGTTTGCAGTCTGCCATGTCAGGGAAGCTTGGTGTAGCTAGCTTGGATTGGCGAGACAGCTAACGCTAAAAATAATTAAGTTGGGTCAGATAGCTGTGGTGAGCTAGGGTGACCTGGCTAGTGTGGTGGCTAGCGCTTGTGCTACTTGGTTTGGTGACCGTGTGTAGCTGATACAGTTAGCTTGGTCAGCTAGCTGTTGTGTTAGATGCGTGGTGGCAGCTAACAGCCTCTCCAGCCTCTCTGTGGTGAAGAGTCGGCGACTGGAAACGTGAGCCGTGCTAGCGCCCGGTGACCAAGGTGTTAGCTTGCTCGAGTAGACTGTTAAGCTAGCACTCACGTTAGCAGTCAGGAGAGACGAGGTTTCCAAGAAGCGAGAAGAGGAATTTGAATGTCGGGTGACGCTGTGTCAACCCTTTTATAGGGAGGAGGGTGGCCCCTCCTTGACGCAGGCGTCACGACTTCCAGCCACTGCTGGCTGGAGTAATGATATAGAGGCTTCTGAGGACAACGCTGAGAGAGCGTTCCCCATAGTGAGACACCGAAATGAATGTTTGAAAGAGAACTATTTGAACTATTTGTGTGTGTGTTTTTGTTTTTGTTTTTCTTAAATGTCAGCTGAATGAAGAAACACAACAGACCTGACACTCAAGATAGAATTGAAAATCTGTCTGAGAAGAGCTTTATTGGGGGGGGAAATGTTTGGAAGAATGGAAGATACAGAGTGTGTGGAGAGGATCTGCAGAAAGCTTTTTTTTGTATCCCAGCTGAAAAAAAAGAGGAGATCTTAACATTTTCTTGTTTTGTGTTTGTTTATTCTCCACAAAAAAGGTTGTGAAAATGACTCAAATATGATAAGGACACACAGCACTGCCACACACAAACAGCACTTAAAGATTTTCCAAAAAAAAAAAATGCAGCAGCTCAGCTCTAAAAACATAAAGTTGGTTAGCTTTAGGTACTTGTGAAATTATTAAATAGCTTCAAGAAAGGCTGGTTTGAGTAATAATAATTAATATGAGGTGCACAGTATACAAAGTGCTTTAACCCCTTTAAGACTAGGATTTTTTTAAAAACCTCTGTGGAAAAATAGTGGACAGTGTATAGAAGAAACTGAATAGCATCCTTATAACAGTAAATACTTACTGTACATGCACAATAAGTGCCAGTGTTTGCATTGACTGCACTCTCAAACTTGCCAACCCAGTCTCATCGCAACATGCGAAATAGTCATGCTAAGCTATGTATGTGTTCACATTCACAAGAAGTGGCAGCTGTTGTGTTTTAACCCAAACAATGATCTTTTTCTAAAGCTTTTTTTCCTTGTTAGTTTAAATTTACTTAAAATTTAAAGTTACAGTGTGTAAAATCTCACCACTAGATGTCACCAGATTGCAGTCAGTCATAATCAAACATAATCCTAGCTACGGTGACTGCTGTAGGACAGTGTGTTAGAGCCCTGACTTCAGTTCAGGAGATGAGGCTTGAGGTGAGGAGGATGACGTGGAAATGAGGGAGGAGAGAGAGCAGTGGTGGAGTAGGAGAAAGATATAATGAGAATGAGATGATGAAAATATACATGTACAAATGTTAAATGTATAAATATATAGTTTGAAAGAGCTATTGGTGATCTTTAAATTAAAATTAACTTACAAGGCTACTATGTATGTGGCTGGTCTCTAGCCACATAACCTCAAAAAATTACTTGCTGTACCTTTTTAATTTAAATAAACAAAGTTAACTTGATGTCTAGTATGAGCAGCAAAATGATGAAAAATTGTGTTTAGGGACACAAAAATGAGAGTATGTGAGGAACATTAATCATCAGATTAGTGCAGGGGTATCAAACATAAACATAATCAAACAGCCCTCTGGATGACTTTGCAAAGTGTGAAAACTGCTAAGAAGGGAATAAATTTTGGATTTTTAAAACTGTATTTTTGGCGGTTTTACAGTCTTCTTACTAACAGAGATTTTTCTTACTGAAGATCAAATTGGACTTTATGTACCCCATGAATTGAAATGTGTTTGTTACCACTGGATTAAAGGTTGGACTATTTCACAAACTGCTGTGTTACAACATTGGACTTGTGCAAGTCTGCCCCTGCTATCCCTCTGCTCGCTGAAGCCTGAAGTTCTCCTGCAACATACAGGAAGATACAGCGGAGGTCTAACAATTAATAACTGAAAGTTTGAAGGTACACGTTAATGTTAAAGTTGCATGTGTGACAACAAGTCAATGGAGTTTGTTGATTTGTTGAAACGGCACACTAAGAAAGCAGTCTTTTCAAAGCCACTAGACTCTATTGTCAAACATTGATATACATATATTTTTTTTAACATCACAAAAACTGGGAGTTGTTGGTCACTTGGAATTGTTTGAGTTTTTATAAGTTAGTTCACATCTGAACTAACATTTAAATGCAAAAGTTGCAAAAAGTGACGCAGTAACACAAACTAACCAATCAAAACAGGAAAAGATAAACAACTTTAAGGTTTTGTGCGGTAAAATTGCTGTTTTTGTCAATCTAGTGATGTGTTATGACTTTGTGGCTCAATAGGGCACAAACTTAAACCAATATTGATTTCTTTTAGATGGCTAAAATCCATTTTACTGCTGTCTGTGTCCACAACAGTCTATGACTTTAGTTTCGGTGCCGGTCAATGCTCTTGTCTGCTTGGCAGCTTGACACCACCTGCTGTTGATGACACACTGAGTGTGGATCCCACTTCAAAGAAACTGAACTATCCCCAACTGAGTAAAAAGAGTTTGCTCAGTAAAACGCTTATAATTTTAAACATCCATCCATCCATTTTCTTCGCCGCTTTTATCGAACGTAGGGTTGCAGGGGGGCCGGAGCCTATCCCAGCTCTCATAGGGCGAGAGGTGGATACACCCTGGAGTGGTCACCTGTCCATCATAGTGCTATTTAAACATCAGGAAAAAATATTTAAAATTGGAGAAATTAGCGGCTTTAAAATATGACCTATGGCATAACTGTTTCAGTTTTAATAGTACAAAAGCCGGAATGTATATCTAGACATGCAGAACTAACGGGCTAAAGCACTCCCTTAACTGGACTCAATAAAGACTTTGGTTTGTGTAAGGATTTAGTCATGGCTCACTAAGAGACACTTCTGTCATGCTCTAAAAATTCTTTGCCTGAGGAAAGAATTAAACCTTTAAGACCTTTTTTCCTTTATGCTGTTTTCACACTAAATTATTTTTGATTTTTTTAAGTATTTCTTATCTATATAATCTCTTCATGGTGAGAGAAATATTTCAGCAGGTACAGATACAGAAAAAAAAGGATCTCCAGACACATGTGTGCGTGTGCGTGTGTGCGTTCACGTTAACATCAGGGAATCTCAACCCCCTCCAAGTCCAGTCGGCACACAGGAAGATGGAACCACTGAACTGCACTTCACCTAGGGAGCACAGAGCTTGAGTTTTGCTGCAGGCGATGAGCTTTGCTACAGGGATTTTGTGTGTGTGTGTGTGTGTGGCTGGAAGCTTTTCTTCACTACATCTGTACCTCCAAGGGTTGGAGGATTTGTATTTATTCCTTCCTGGGAGGATTGCTGAACTTGTATTCTCATTCCTTTCACCATCCCTGCCTCCAAGGCTGCTACCATCTATACTCCCAGGCAATGCGTGCGTACCAGAGAGGCTGACACCTCAAAGGCTTCAGATGGATGGATTTCGCATTGTTCAGGCTTTTATGTTTGCAATTGGAAGCAGGCTTAAAGAACCTGTGGAAGAAGTTGTCTGTGCAGTTACTGTCGCTCATGGTTTGTATCAGATTTCTCTCTACCTTACCTGTTTTATGACTCTTAGTCATGAATATTAGATGCTCTTATAATGAGAAAAATAAAGGGTGGGGCTTTTTGTGTGAGCTTAAGTCAATAAATGTATAATTTAGTGGCCCAAATGTATAATAAATAATGCATTCCTTGTACCTGATGTCTTAAATTTAATCTTAAATTTGGGTGTTCTTAATTTTAAGCTGTCTCTGTTCAGTGACTGTTCACAGTGGACATAGATGGCCTTCTTTACGCCTCTCTCAAGCTCTCTCAAGGTTTCTCTTGTCCTGTTGAGTTGGCTTCCTATTTTGAGGATGCTAATGTTTACATTTTGGACCGAGAAGGCTTGAAGTGTTGAGATCCCTTCTCAGGCGATTCAAGCCCCACTCACACCTTGACCCATCGATCAGATGATGGCGGGGTGGAACAGTGTCTCGCAAAGGATTCACACCTTGGCCCCTGTGACAGTAATGACCCACGCCTTGATACAGGGTGGGTCAGCAACTCTCAGGACCACCCCTAAGGGCCATTTTATACCTGCTGTGTGGTGCCTTGCGAGCAGCACTGTATAACAGAGTTGACGTCAAATTGATGTCACGCCCACTGTTGCTAGCTGCATTTCCGCAGGACGTGCACCTCTTGATTTTTGTAACCTGGCGCGTTGTGCCACTACCGCTGCAGCTGGGTTGAAAACACAAGTGTACACTCGTGATTGTTTTTGCTGCCGTTTTAATGATATATCAGTACAGAAGCTCAGAGATTCACAGAGTGTACAGAGGGAGATTTTGCAACAGTTTGAAAAGATGAGACTTTGTGGGGAAAACTTTGGAAAAAAAAAACTTGGCAATTTTTGGCTTCCGGTTTTGACGACTTCTCCTCCTATATCAGTGCTGATGTAGAGGTTTTGTCTGTGTGGTGACACCTCGTTCAGGAGAATACTGCAGTGGCTACCTGCGCCATAACAGCAAGCATAAACAGATGCGGCTGTGTGATGTGTAATTTTCAGGATCTGATCTGCTCAGAAGTAATTACATCAGACCTTTATGTGCTTCACTTTTAAAATTGAATGAAACAATCAGGCTTCTTGCTTCGAAATCTATATGTTTATGCTCCAGGACTTATATTCACAAAGATTCCTTGTAGTAAGAGTAGCTCCTAGTGATGAAATACCAAGAAAAGTCTTAGAATTACCTTACTTTTTCTAAGAAGTTCCCCTTAAAGTTGGGACTAAACCGTGATCAAAATAGTTACTCACAAGGTATCTTAGCCCTTCAAAGAGCTCCTGAGGTGAAAACTGGTAGGAGTGGTGAGGAGGATTTGAGGACAATAAGGAGTTTCTTGAGGAGAGGAGAAAAGGTGGAAAGACAAAATGTAGAGCTACAGAAGTGCATCAAACCAACACTTTTTTCCCCCATTCGAGTGAAGAAATGGAACAAATGCAGTTTGCTTTTGTTTTTTCCTAATAATTCATCTTTTTAAACTTTAGCGGATCCAGTCATCACTGGAGCAGATGACATGTAAGAAAACCAATAAAAAACAAATTGAATGGACAAGGCGGAAATACTTATTGTGTGGCTTGAGTTAGAAGTCTCTGTTTTCAGTTTGAAAAGTGTGTGAGTATTTATTTATTTATATTTAAAAAAACAAAAAACAAAAAAAAAACCCACACACAATCTGGTAAGGGCCTTATGAACCTTTTTCCAGAAGTTTAGGGATGCATTAGGATCTCGACTTAAAATACATCCCCAAGGGTTTAAACACTAAATCCTCACAGCATGAATTTGAACAGATCACGTGTCTTGCACCTTTTCAGCTGTTAAAGCCAAACCAGTCTCACTGTACTTATTCAGCTGGTTCAGATTTTCTTATTTCATAAAGCTACAAAGGATGTTTCAGATCCATGTGCAATGTCATTAGAGACCTAATTAGGCATAACAGCTCCCTAACACCAAGTAAAGAAACAGACAGTTTTTCATCCTTTATAAAGGCACCTTGTAAATTAGCACATAATTCAGTTCAGTGTTATCTGATTTCGTGACTAGAGACAACGTACTCCTGTTTTTTCATCTCTCGCCTCCCGGGGCATGATGACAGGTCCTGTATGATGACTGGCCTCCTTTCTACTGAGCGGCTTTGATCATTTTGTCATGTCAAATCAATCAAAACTTCAAGGATGGCAGGATGTACAAATGATGGCTTTGTTTGTTGCAGTGAATACATGATACCCAGAAAGTCAGACATTTGCTAACAAGCCAGCTAACTCTAACACTTTCAAGTGGATTTTATTTTCCGACACAACAAATATTTACAGTTAGGGTAGAAAAGGGCACAGTGGTGAATATTAAACATACTGCACAGCATGACAGAACCAACATGGAACACTGGATAGCTGTTCTGCAAATTACTAGCCTGGAAAAAATCTAAAGAGAATTCCATGACTTTGATGATCAAAACTGGTGGTTGGTTAGGGAAAAGATAGAAGTTGTTTAAGTAATATTGGTTCAACTTGTCACTAGGTTCCTTTGAAAAACTGTTTAAAACTTCACAAATATTTACATTTCCAATGTATTTCATGACTTTGTGTAATTTGATATATTTATATAATGTTAAATAATTAAATCCAACAGATTCCCTTACCTATAAGTAGCTTTTATGAGAGCTTGAAGCTTTTATTTATTTATTTTTTACTTTATTTGCAAAAATAGGAAAAGGAAATGAAACAGGACAATTAGCATAAACATTAAACTAAAGACACTTCCACGAAGGATGAGACTAGAGACCACAGAATGTCACTGAACAGGGACGATAACTGACATATGGAAAGCTGGTAAATACATTTGAGGGTTACCTACACAACCAGAGCCTGGAATGTCCATTAGTTACAAACTGTCAGCTACAAAGCAGTGCAGCCTGCATGCACATGATCTATGGTATGGTGTAGACTTGGTTTTGAAGCCTAGACACTGGTATTATAGTCTTACCCAGCTTGGTTTTTGGAGACAGAAGTGACTATATTTGGACAAGATGTTATACTAAGTTATCACCTAACACGAGTTAGCTTGTTTAGTAAGGTGCATCCATATGGGTGCATTGCACAAACATAGATATCTGCTAATTAGTGCCAACTGATAAACCAAATCCTACAGTTTCACTTGCACCAAACTAAAACAAAGGTACCAGTACAACATGAGTGTCCCATTTCTGTGATTCATATTATTCAAGCTTCAGATAGCGTGGACACTCGAAGCTGCCAATTTTCTAAATATGCATAACTTTAAGCTGTAATACAGTTTAAACCAGTAGTTATTTAAAAAAAAAAAAAAAGAATCCCCTGAGCACGTGCCGAGGGAGTATTGGATTTATGACTTTATAGGCTTTAAAGACCTAAACAACTTTCTGTACCAGGCTGTAATTTTGATATAAAGTTGGGCATTTTTAACATAGGTGTCTGTCTGGTTTTTGAAGCCAACCTCAAGTGACCATTTGAGGAACTGCATTTATTTTGGCACTTGAAAGAAACAAGCATCTACAGCATATACAAAGAATTAACCTGATTGCAACAAAGTTATTCCATGAGTCTTGGTTTTTGCCAGTGAAGTAACAACAATATTATCATTATACAAATGTTTAGGATTGTACAAACAATCATTTACATTTGATTTGTGCAAAAACTCGAGCTCTGTTCTCACAGTTAACTACCTGAAATGTGGTCTAAAACTGTGGAGTAAACTGTGAAATCATTCTGACTTCAGAACCTGAAGAGAGTGGCAGAAGTGTGGATGGACGAGTACGCCGAGTACATCTACCAGCGCAGGCCTGAGTATCGCCACCTGTCAGCAGGAGACATGACTGTGCAGAAGGAGCTGAGGAACCGGCTCAACTGCAAGAACTTCAAGTGGTTCATGACGGAGGTGGCCTGGGATCTGCCCAAACACTACCCACCTGTAGAGCCTCCTGCTGCTGCATGGGGAGAGGTACATTTGCTCTTATCCCTTAATTAGAGGCATTAACAACCTAATGGGAAGGTAGGACAAGGGCTACCAAAAAACATGTATTAGCAAGTCATGACAGTGATATCTGAGCAATTTGAATCTGTAATGTAAAGCTGCTTTCACCAGTAGTTTAGTTTTAATATGTTGGTTTGTGTGCCAGACCTTCAGTCTAAAGATAGGTTGTTTTTTCTTGTTACTAGTATCTTAATCAAATTCTTCTTCTTCTTCTCCTTTGGTATGGCAGGCAGAAAGATAAGAGTAATTACCAGCAATTTCCTCTAAAATAACACAAGAACCTGTCAAAAATTCTCTCCATTTGGCTCTAATAATCCTATCTGTCTGTCATACCAGACTGCTGTCTGGAGCTGTAGACCGGTTGCACTCAGAGCATGAATTTAATTAGAGCTTAATTTCAGTGTTCTTGCCTCCTGAAATAACCCAAGCTAATGGTAATACTACTTGAAACTGCCTGACAATTTTGTGCATTATATCCTTTGTGATTTTGGTAGTATAAGAAAACCCCTGGTCTCTGTTGAAGATTTAGCACTCTTGTTGCATGAATGATGACTTTCTGCTGTCTTTTATGCTTGTGTGAATTTGCTCTTACGTGTATTTGTGTTGCAGATTCGTAACGTGGGTAGTGGGATGTGTATGGAGAGTAAACACTTTGTGTCCGGGAGTCCCATCCGCCTGGAGAGTTGTGTGAAGGGACGAGGCGATGTGAGCTGGAGTCATGGACAGGTAAGAAAACTTAAGTCACTAAAGTCAATTATTAATCTTGGTCAAACTCTTTAGGCTTGATTTGACAGTGTAGCTTGAATGGAGGCTGATAAAGGCCATGCTGTCAGTGCATCTTAACAGTCTAATTATCCCTCATTGAACCCAAGTTATTTTGTATACAGGGACAGTGACAAGAAACATAGAACTCAATCTTGTGGGAAACCTCTGCTCATAGTGAGCACATCTAACATGCTCCCATTGACACAAAAACTGTAGGTGATAAGAAAGAAAACCTGTAAATCTTGAGATCTAACACACTGACAATGTCCAGATCATGACAAAATGTACATCTTCATTCAATTAAAATCCAAAAATAGAATCCAGACATACCCTTAAGGAACGATAAGCTTCAGTGTAACTGTATTAGATCATCTCTGCCTGTGTTGCTCTTGCTAGTGATCTGGAGTGTCTACCATGTTGTCAGATCTCTCCATTTAGTTTTACACAAAATGAAATTCAACACACAAAAGCTGTGCATGTATTTGGCACAGACTGATCATTTCCATAGACTGTATTTAAAAGATGGATGCACCCACTGTTACATCACCCACTGGTTTGTGGACTGCAGTTTTAAAGCCTTGAGTTTTGCATTTTGGCCACCACCATCAAGTTATAGCAAGCTAACAAGCTTTGTTAGCAAGTTGCAGCTTGTAGATTGTATGGGTGCATCACTTTATTAACCACTTATCCAATTCAGGGTTGCAAGGGATTGTCTATCCCAGCTGTCATTGGGTAAGGGGCAGGGTTAAGGCCACAGTATACCTGCCACGTTGGTCGCTTTGCGTGCCGTCTGTAACATCATCAATTTATGCTTGCCGTTACGGCGCAGGTACCTGCTGCAGTATTCTCCTGAACAATAGGTGTCACCACTCAGACAATACCTCCACATCAATAGGAGAAGAAGTCAAAACCGGAAGCAAAGAAACTGCCACATTTTTTACACAAAGTCTCAATTTTTCAAACTGTTTTGTGAATCTACGAGCTTCTGCATCTATAGATCATTAAAACAGCAGTAAAAACTGACACGATCGTACACAGCTCTGGCACCAAGGACACAACGCGCCAGATTACAAAAATCAAGAGGTGCATGACGGGCAGAAACAGCAGCTTGTGACGGCAAACGTAACGTCAATTTGACGTTACTCTGTTGTGTGGTGCCGTTTGCCAGGCAGCACACAGAGGGTATAAAGGGGCCTTTGCACTGGTTACACTCTGGATATGCTGCCAGTCTAGTGCAGGACTTACATAGAGACCTAAGGCCTATTTAGATTCACCAATTATCTTAACATGCATGTCTTGAGACTGTGGGACAAAGTTGGAGTACCTGGAAAGAATCCATGCAGGCACAAGAAGAACATACAAAGGCCTCACTCGGCTGGCAGATTTGAACCCAGGACCTTGTTGCTGTGAGGCTATAATACTAATAGTACTAATACCAAAGCACAGATGTATGGTTTCTCAAATGGTTGCATCAAAAATGCAACGATCTGATCATTTAGATCATTAGCTGAGGTGGACCGTAGAAGACTGCTAGCAGCTACAGCTGCCTATGTCAGCACCCACGATCTCAGCTTTAAACCTTAATACAACTTAAATGGGTGAGGCATATAAGTATTCATTTTACCTATAGTTGCCATGAATGATAAAAATACCTGTAGAAATTAGCATTTTGGCAAATATGATCACTCTTTTGCTCCCACCTGGATTCTTTTAACGTCAACGGGCTAGACTTTTTGAAGACAGCCCCAAGTGGCCAGTGGAGAAACTGCAGGTTGCAATCAGAATCAGAATACTTTATTAATCCCAGAGGAAATTATGTGGTTACAGCTGCTCCAGGACAGTAAGAAAGTAATTAACAAGTTAAAATACCAATATTAAATAATACAATATATTACAAATTACAAAATATTACAAATAGCTCTAATAATACAATAACTCAATATATAAATATCCTAATATATTACAGAAAATTAACTATAGATAAATTTGAGTTGAGGTGCTCCTCTTATCATACTGCTTTTATTATATTAAGGGTGTACAGTTGTTGCAGTGTATACTTGTGCTTTAGATGGAGGAGTTGTACAGAGAGAGCCACAGGCAGGAATGATTTCCTGTGTTGTTCAGTGGTGCATTTGGGTAATCTCAGTCTCTCACTGAGCGTGCTCCTGTGACTGGCCAGCACGTCATGGAGTGGGTGGGAGGTATTGTCCAGCATTGTCCTTAACTTGGACAACATCCGCCTCTCCCACACCATCTTTAGAGAGTCCAGCTCCGTCCCCACAACGTTACTGGCCTTGCGGATCAGTTTGTTGAGTCTG
>VUQS01064889.1:0-13914 GCA_015108495.1 Heterochromis multidens
GCTGTCATTTTCAGCATCTACATGGATGTTAAAGTCATCCACTATAATAATTTTATCTGAACTGAGCACTAAATCAGACAAAAAGTCTGAGAAATCAGAGAGAAACTCAGAGTAGGCTTTCAAATGAATTAAAACTCTGTCTGGGTCTATGTTTGATTAATAAGCTGGAGTGGAAGATTGCTGCTACTCCTCCTCCTCGGCCTGTGCTTCGAGGATTCTGACAGTTAGTATGACTCGGGGGTGTTGATTCATTTAAACTAACATAATCATCCTGCTGTAACCAGGTTTCTGTAAGGCAGAGTAAATCAATATGTTGATCAATTATTAAATCATTTACTAACAGGGACTTAGAAGAGAGAGACCTAATATTTAATAATCCACATTTAACAGTTTTACTCTTTGGTGCAGTTGAGGATGCTATATTGTTCTTTCTTTGTGAATTTTTTTGCTTAAATAGTTTTTTGCTGATTTTTGGTTTGTTGTTTGATGGTCTGGGAGCAGACACAGTCTCTATGGGGATGGGATTTTGGGGGGATAGCAGGAGGAGAGAAGCTGCAGAGAGGCGTGTAAGACTGCAACTCTGCTTCCTGGTCTCAACTCTCTGTCCTTCTGCAGTAAAACCACACACATGACTCAGGGTGCTAAACTTATTCTTTTGAACTTCGCCTACAGGCAAAATTATCAAAAACTATTTTTTGAAAAGCACTTGTCTTTCATGCTTTCATTACATGGAAGATTACTTTACTAGCTATATTCATGTCTCAGTAAATAGAGTCTTCTGGTCCAATTAATCCCATAGAAGAATCCACATGATGTTGATCTTCCTGCATCCCTGCAGTGGTTACCTTTAGGAGTCAAGTATATTTCCACTCATACTGTGTCTTGCGACCCTCCTAGTACAGTTATGTTTGTATAATTTTTAACTTTATTTAAAGCATAAGTTATATTTTTCATTGTTTTTGCTTATATCACTATATGGAGCAATTTTAACTTGTTTTTTAAAAATCTGTTGTAAAAAAAGATATGATAATTGTGAAAGTTGTAATAAATATGATGATTATTAATAGCTATGTTTTATCTTAATGGTGCAAAACACAAAGTAATAGCAGAGCTAGAAATAACAAACAATTATGCCAGTATCATCAGTTAATAAATGCAGCTATTGACCTATTAGGTAGGTGATTTATCCCCATCCACCACCAATCTATCTAATAGACTCCAGTTTGTTCATGTAAATGGGGAGTCTTCTTCACACACATATTTCTCTCATATTGGCTTCTCTTCATTGGCTCCCTGTTAAATCCAGAATTGAATTTAAAATCCTTCTCCTTACATACAAGGTCTTGAATAATCAGGCCCCATCTTATCTTAAAGACCTCATAGTACCATATCACCCCAATAGAGCACTTCGCTCTCAGACTGCTGGCTTACCTTCTCTCACCTCTGTTCACTCACCATGTGTTTATACACCACTCTGCAATTAATTATGAGCTTTTATTCATCTCTGGCTCTCTTCCACAGTGTGTCCTGTCTTCCTCCCCTCACTTACAAAGGAAAGGAGTTTTTCCTTCCTACTGTCGCCAAGTGCTTGTTCACAGGGGATCGTCTGATTGTTGGGGTTTCTCTGTATTATTGTAGGGTCTTTACCTTACAATATAAAGTACCTTGAGCCGACTGTTGTTGTGATTTGGCGCTGAAGCTCTCCATTTTATATAACACGAACCCGTAGTGTAGGCTGTAAATTAAGCTGCAACAAATGCATAAAGCATTCATCAAGCTGTAAGGACTGACTCATGTATGGTAGTATTACAGCCAGTAACAGCAGCAATCTTTATCCTCTCCTTACATGAGAACAGGATTCGGCACTTCCATTTGCAACAATCATTATTTCAGCCATTAGCTACTGTATTAGCCACCGGAGGCATTTCTAAATCAGCAACATATAGATTTACAAACACACACACACACACACACACACACACACACACACACACACACACCGCTGAGTCCATTAAGGCCTCTGCATAAAATCAAACAGGAAATACAAACCCTCACACTCCATCACTGAAAATGAATATATGCAAAACAAATGAGCTGCTCTGGCTTTTAAAACATCAATCACACAATAATCCTGAATTAAGAAATGGGATACAAGAGACAGGATGTTAACAAGTAAACAGAGACAGTAGTTAAAGACGCACAAGGTCAGACATCCTGAAATAGAGTGAGTACATCAATCTATTTAAGCTTTTACTCCAACATTAAAGTGTGATCATGCAGAATAAAATGACTTTAGTCCATATATTTCCAGAAACAGGCATGAAAAACTTGTTATACATGTCCTATACAGTAGAGTACTAAATACACACATACCTATTTCCATTTCAGCTGTGCTATGCAACGCACTATACTCTCCACAGACATTCCTGACATCGTTTCTAAGCAATGTTCAGAAACTCCTGCAAGGCATTAGTTTCTCCTTTTGTCTGTCTTCTCATCTTTGTCTCTGTCTCTTGCTTCCAGGACATAAAAGTGGTACTTTCACTTTCAGGCAGGTCGTAGAAAGCCTGTTAGGTATCTGACTAGAGACAGGCAAGTCAAACGGAAAGAGGAGAAAGAAGGCTCAGAATAAATGAACTTCAGAGACGATTGGCATCACGGGGAAAGACAGGGAAAGCAAGCATGGAAGGCAGACATGGAGAGCCCGCAGGATGGAGGCAGGCTAAAATAAGATGGAGGTGGGTGTGAGACAGTGCGAGGAAGACAGAGCTGTCTCACTGCCAAATCCTCACCTTTTAACCTCCTCATTTTCACGCTTTCTCTCTTCAATATGCAGTTTGTTTTTATTGCTTAGTGCCTAGTCGAGGTTTTTGGTTTTTTTTGTTTGTTTTTGGGATGTCTGTTATTATTTCTATGGCTGAGTCAGATCTGCTGCAAGAACCTGATAATTTCATTTAAGCATGAGTGTAAAGTGCTCTAGCAAAGAAACCAGAGTCTGGTGCCAAAATTCTGTCACAGCAACAACTGATACACTGCAAGCTTTTAGTTTTGTGAATATTCTCTAAAGGGGGTATTTATATCAAGATGACTTACAGTGGCCTTTATTCAGTTTTACTAGGAACATCTCTTTATGAAGTACTTCTAGTGAAAAATATCTTCATACAAAAGTCTGTGGAAACAATAGAAACTTGTTTCTTGGAAAATACATTGCTTGCTGAATTTTTTTTTTTTAGAGACAAAAATAAAAATATTGGTCTGTGAGTTCACACCTTTGTTCCAGGTTGACTGTACGGTTATCTGTGGTACCAGGAAAACATAGCTTTCTGGTTAGAGTGATCCCGGGATCTAGTGAGATATTTCCACATCTATTCAAAGGATTAACACCAAACATTCACTGATAGTCTAATTTAATAACTTTGAACTATTATCACTATGAATACTATGTATACATTTGCTACACACGCCCTATACCATCACACCAAAGGCAATAATGTAATGTCAGAAAAAGAAGCACATGTGAGAAGTTTGCTTTCAGAGCTCTCAGTTTTATAAGATGGAGTTACATTTTTTAAACTACTGCATGTTAAAATTGTTGAAATAATAATAATTGTTGAAAAAATCTTGCTTTTTTCCAAAACCCGGTCTCCTGACTGACAGTCTTATGATCCAAGTTACATATCCACTTCAGCCTCAGCCCTATAAGAACCCTTTATACCACTTGTAGCACAACTTTTTTATTGGTTTGCTTCCTCAAGTTGCAAAGCTATGACATCACAAACGTTTTAGTGTTTGTCCTGGTCTTTACAACCCTAATTCCAAAAAGATTTGGGACATTGTGTAAAATCTAAATGAGAACTGAATTTGCTAATCATAATACTGAAAACATATCAGATGATTAATATGATTAACATTTTACTATTTCGTGAAAAATATTAGTTAATTTGGAATTTGATGGCAGAAACATGCCTCAAAAAAGTTGGGACAAGGGTAACAAAAGGTTAGAAAAGCAAGTGGTACTAAAAATATCCAGCTGGTGGAAAATTCTGCAAATAATTAGTTAACTGGCAACAGGTCAGTAACATGACTGGGTATAAAAAGAGCATCTTAGAGAGGCAGAGTTTCTCAGAAATACAGATCGGCAGATGTTCACCAATATGCAAAAAAAAACTGCGTCCGTAAATTGTGGAACAGTTTCAGATGTTCCTCAATGTAAAATTTCTTATCATCTACAGTAAATAATATCAAAAGATTCAGAGAATCTGGAGAAATCTCTGTGCAAGGGACAAGGCCAAAAATCAATATTGGATGACCAATACTGGATGCTCTTCAGTCCCTTGGATGGCACTGCATTAAAAACAGGCAGGATTCTGTCATGAAAATCACTGCATGGGCTCAGGAACACAGTCTGCTGTGCCATCCACAGGTTAAAACTCTATCACGCTAAGAAGAAGCCGTCTTCTTTAATCCAAAGCTTATTTAAAATGGACTGAGGCAAAGTAGAAAACTGCTGTGTGGTCTGATGAATCCAAATTTGAAATACTTTTAGGAAAACATGGGCGCCGTGTCGTCCAAACTAAAGTGGAGAGGGACAATCCCTCTTAGCAGTCAGTTCAAAAACCTGCATCTCTGATGGTATGGGGGTGAATTAGTGCCTGTGGAATTGACAGATTGCACATCTGGAAAGACGTCTTCAATGTCAAAAGGTATACATAGGTTTTAGATCAACATATGCTGATTGTCCTTTCAAGACAATACTAAACCCAGGACCCAGGAGCAGCTAAAAACCTATACGAGACAAGAATGGGACAGGAGTCCTCTCCCAAAGTCCAGCAAGTGGTCTCCTTACTTCCCAGATGTTTATGGACTGTTGTTAGAAGATGAGGGGATGCTACACAGTGGGAAACACGGCCCTGTCCTGACTTTTTGAGACGTGTTGCTGCCATCAAAATCAAAATGATACAAAAATGGTAAAATGGTACATTTTCTCAGTTTAAACATCTGATATGTTTTCTATTTTGTGTTGTGAATAAAATATGGGTTTATGGGGCACTTGTTTATCTCACAGGTTGAGCAGGCAACCACATGCAGCAAGGCCAAATGCAGTAGCCCAGGTCTGAGGCCCTTTGCTGCGTGTTTTCCACCACTCACTCCCAGTTTCCTGTCTAATCTTCACTGCACTATTGAAGAGTCTGCTTGCTCCTTGTTCACCATATTTGGATTTCCTGACTGTAATCATGCACAAACATGGCGGGGAGCAGGGGAAAAATAAATTGCGAATTAGCTGCATAACAAAATGCTACAATATCTGACACTCCTTAGTAATGCATAAATGTTTTTCTCAATTCACAAACAACATGAAAGGCAATTTCCGCAGGTTATTTTGCATTTGATTTGTTGCACTGAATATTTATTACCAAAATTAAAAAGTTATAATCCAGTTAAACTAAACAGCTGTTCTGTTGCAGTACTGGGGATACCAGCAGCCCACCTGGGCAGCCATTAAGAACCTGTGTGTCATAAAATAATGGTCTCTACAGAATCAACCAGCTCAGATGGTGATGTGTAAAAATATTACAGATTTTAGGGCCTGGCAAAAAATGCTGCTGTTAGAAGAGCTACTACACACAAACACACACAGAGATACACATTTAAACACATTCATACCCTGCTGCAGTTCAA
Source organism: Heterochromis multidens (assembly GCA_015108495.1). NCBI lineage: Eukaryota > Metazoa > Chordata > Actinopteri > Cichliformes > Cichlidae > Heterochromis > Heterochromis multidens. The sequence goes on from VUQS01064889.1 coordinate 5,680, forward strand.
ACCATCAATTTAAAGTTACTTCTTTTAAAGGATAGTTCATATTTACAGTGATTGTGAGCATTAAGCCTTTAACATGAGGGTCTTTGTTTTTTTACGAGCTGATATGCTGGTAAATAGAGAGATGTTGTAGATGTTTCACTTTCTAGTTTCTGTCTTCTAAAGATGTCTCCAGGCAGGATAGAAAGAAAACACCTGTTGCCATTATGAGGTCCAAGTAATTTATGTGATTTATAAACAAGATAATGAGTCAAATAAATCTATTTTGATCTGCTTATCCATTTCCTTTCATTTAGCTGCCTGGAAGGTAAACATGAAATACACAATAGCTAAAGTAGGTATTAGCATTTTGTAAGAAATGCTGTCTAAGATGGGACTTCCCATATAAACAAACCTGAGTAAGCAGAGATCATGATGAGCTTGTTAGGTTAAAGTAGCTGAGCTAGTCAGTGTAGCATCGTTTTTAGAATATCGTTTACACCTAAAGAGCTTACGCTTCTATGTATCATAAATCAGTCCACTCTGATGTTCCACACAAAGCTGTAAGGCCCACTTACACAGGCTTTTACAAAACTAAATACTGTGACAATTTCAAATCATAAGATTTATTTGCAGGACTTAATTACATTTTTTTATTTTTTGCCTCAGGTTCAGAGACAGAAAAGCCAAACAATGGAAACTTTGTCTGTTTCTACCATTTAATTTTTTCTATCACAGTAGCTAAAACTTGTTCCATATACAGGCAGCAGTTTGCCCTTCTACCAGTAAAAGTACCTCTTATAATTTCACTCTGTGATCTTACTCCACTAGAGAAAAACCTGTGTGTGTGTGTGTGTGTGTGTGTGTGGACAAACAGTATGTTTTTACCCTCACAGGTCCAACTCAGCATTAAAACATTTGAACAAAGTGTAATAACACAAAGGTGCCAGTGATTTGTGTGCAAGGTACTGGGACTTCACAATTAATCAAATTTTAATCTCGATCACAATTTTGGTGAACAAGCAATATTGAAAAAGCAAATCAAGTGCTTCCTAAATCACCACCTGATGACATGCCTGCATGTGCAGCTTGAAATTTCCTGGACGAGTCTGCACAAGTAATAGTACATTAACAGACAAATATACAATAAAATTCAAATGTCAAAGGTAAGTAATGTTAACCAAGAACAATGCAAAGAGTGTGTCTGCACTGCAAAGCAATACAACTAACTTATTCAACTGCCTGAAAACACACTGCAAACTGCATGAAGGCCAAGAAAAACAATACAGTGGTCGCTGTGATGAATCGTCTAATATCAACTCAGACGTCCATAAAAGTGAGCCTGTACAGTGCGTCTGCGTAGCCATCCAGCTCACAAAGACACAAAGGTGAATAAACACCTTATTTGTCTGCAAAGAGAAGAACAGGAATGGAGCACAATGTAAAGGTGAAAGAAGGGTTCTGATGATTTAATTTGGTGTTATGTTTGGGTGCATTTTTTTTATTTATGCTTTTTATTTTTCTTCTAAGTGAATTTAGGTTGTATAGATTTTTACAGATGTGTAAAGATGAAAGCAAAGTTCTGTTTACATGAAAGTGTAAAAACAAGTCAATCAATATTTGTGACAAATAAGTAATAATAAGTAACCGTGATAATTATTTTGGCTATAATTGTGCAGCCCTACAATGTACTGTGGCTATGTTAAAGAAATGTATCTAATGTTTATGTATTTCTATTTTTTGTTCATGTTTTTTGATTAGGGCAGCGGGACTCAAGTATCAGCAGTACAGGAAGACAAACTGCTGCAGTCCTTCTGAGTGACATGAATAGAAAACCTTTCACACTGTTACATTCTTTTCTACATTAATGCAGCAAAAGTGCCAATTGTTACCTGTTTTATAACTTAATAAATGATATGCAAACTGAGAACAAGAAGACAGCAAGGTGGGAAAAGACATGAAGAAAATGTAAGAAGCCTGAAGAGCCACTGTGTGAGAATTGATAGCAAAGCATCATTTGTTCCTTCTTTGTTGCTTTTAAAGGTCCCTGTGATTAGTAACATCCAGAAGAGGCTGTTTAATTTAGAAAATATTTCAATGCTGTTTTAAGAAAATTATGTAAAATCCATCAACAAAGCACTTCAATGATGCAGAAGAGTATAATATTTGAAGAACAGCATTGTGCTGACATATTAAAGCTTAAAGCTTTGTAGATTTGCACAAAAAGGTTTCAGTTTCACACTCTGCATTTATCAGTTTTTCTATTGCTATAAATGTAATTCAGCAAAGCCAGAAAAACAAGATCTTGTCATCTCTCATGAGCAAAAACCTTGACTAAGCCTTTCTATTTTCACCTCACATGCATCCACAAACAGAAGCTGAGCACACACTCGTGTCTCTGGTCGCCAGCATTAATCACTGAAATGTTCAAATTGCTGTTAAATTGTCCGTAGTGCAAAGTAAACCTTCAGGCTGAAATAGAGACAGGAATGACACTAGATTTAAGCTCTGCGCTCTTAGAAAGTGGATCTCTGTGAGTGTGTGTATGAATGTTTTATCATCTCTGAGATTCATACACAGCGTCTGCCTCTTCGCAGAGCTCTGATTAATTATACAATATCTGACCTCTTAATGTTCACTTTGTTAAACTCTCTCCAGCTCCCGTTCTGTTCCTCTTAATCTCTTCTGATCTCCTATTCCTCCTTTCAGCTCTGATCTTGCGTTTTAAATGAAGGAAGACCATTTGCTCCGCTAAACGCAGAATGAAAGTGCACAATGTTTGTTCCTTTCATACCTTGACCTTTTAGTCTCATTTCAATACAGTGCAAACTGACATTTTTAGTAGAAAATGTGGGACATAAATAATTTCTGCGTGATGTGACAGGAGGAAGAATCCCAGTAAGTGTTTTCTCTTTTACTGCTAACGATTTTCTAGGTGACCTCCAAGCTGAAATGATTGGTTGCCCCATAATTTTGGTGGATCAGTTTCACAAGGATTGACTGTATGAGGCTGTGAAAGATGGATGGGCTGTTGACATGTCACCATGTGCTGCACAAATTCTATTAACCAACAAAGTTGCATTGTAAAGCATGATTAGAATTGAACTGAATTAAATCCAAACTACTATTTCCTAACCTTTAACCTGTGTTTTTGGAGACTACACCAGACCCCACTTTGTAAATATCAGGAAAAAACCGCAGGTTTAACAGTCAACATGTCTGGTCTCGTGATTTTAGTTGGTTTTGAGCTTTGAGTTGGTTCAGCCTTACTATAAAGCCTTCAAACAGGCTTTACTTGTCACGAGTTGACCTTACAGGGAAAATGAAGTACTGATGGTGAGTATTTTACAGATTTGTTCATTGTAAGACGTTTTCTAATACATTTGTATTTTCCACCTGCTCTTTTTTTCTCTTTGACACATGCAGGGAAAAGATCCTATAGATCAAATATTGCCTTTATATAAATGTTTCAAGAATTATGTTATTGAATTTCCTTTTTTATGCCTGACACCTAAAATTGCTTTTTCCTAAATAGTGTATATACTTGCTATGTTTTCTAATACAAGCATACCGACTTACTCGACCAACCCCTTTCTGTTCAGTTATTATCCAAACATACATAGATTCAAACACAGATCCATACGTTCTGTTTGTTTTCATCTCTTTACCCAAGTTGCCAGATTGGCTGCGAAATGCAGTTCACACATTGCACGCAGTAGGTAAGCTTAGATTTATTCTCCACACAGTTGAGATCAGCTGTGCATTCTGTGTGTTCTTACAGTTAAACAATAAAGTCATCAGAGAAGACAGGCAGTACAATTCTGACAATGTTTCTAAAATAGATTAACCTTTAATGGCACTGATTTGCCGTATCTGTCCGCATAAAGACAGCATAGCTGCAGTAACCATACACACGCTGATACACCAACAAATATATAATTTCCTTGTTATTTTACTTTATCTGGAACACTTGGATTTTGTGGAAAGTGCACTTTTGGTTACAACAAGTTTTTTTAAGAGACAGTGCTGGATATGAAACTATGGACAGATTGAGTTTAAGAGTCCTTAACAAAATAGAATCAATCATTAGGAATGCTGACGTTTGGGCACACGTATCTATTTTATAATATGTATGTGCTGTTAAATTATGTTTGTTTTTCAAAGATAGTTCTCTTTTATTTAGTCCAGTTTATTAAGTTAACAGTTTGAAATTCTGAGAATGCAGACTAGTCTGCTGGTATAGAACCTAAGAGCAACGGCCAATGTTTGGGGCTTTCGGTGTAGCCGGTGGATATCCGAGCTAAGATTTCCATTTCCGTCTACCAGATTATTGTTTATGAATGCAGATAAATTTAAAAATAGCTGATAAAAATGATAACATGATTAGTCAATAGAGGTCGGACTACAATAAAAAGAAGTCATAAGGCTTCTGGCAGAAAAGTGTCTTGGCCCTTGACTTCAGATTCTGCATGTTGATGTTTCATATAGAGATTAAAAGGGTTTGTTCTTTGGAAGGTTAGAAATCAAAATCCCAGTGTCAGGTGCTGCAAGAAGTCAGTGGAAACAGTAATACAAAAATGTGTGCTTGCCGTCAGAGTGATCTCTTACGCTCGGTTAGTGCTACTCTTGTCCTTGAGCTACAAATGCAAATGACAGCTAGCGCCGTTTTCCCCAACACACAGCTGGAGAAGCATTTTAAAGCATCACTCTCCACCTCCTTTCACCTCCTCTGTTGATCCCAAACACACTCCACATTTACACTGTAGGAGTGTTTCTGCTGTGTAAGGCAGTAATGACGAACAACTCACATGCATTCAAACTTTCCACCTCTGCCCCTCACACTACAGAAGCACGTCGTTTTCAGACAGGAAGGCCACAACCTTGACTTCATTTATTTACCTCTTTTTTCTCTAAATTCTGCTCTCTTAGTGTCTTTTTTTACCAAATTTTTCTGCATGTGTGTCTCAGTGTCACTACTTCTCTCGTTAAGGGTTAGAAAACACTCCCTGCTTCTAGAGGCATTTAAAAAGTCAGAATGGTGAGAGGTGAGAGGGACGATCTTGACGCAGACACCATGCGAACCCTGATGGATGGTCCTGACCTTGTGCTGCCGGAGAGAACGTTAATGTGTGTGTGTGTGTGTCTGCTTGTGTACTCACATAGGCAACCTTTTGCAGAGACATGACAAGGCCATTGATCCTGGCCTATAATTGGACAGCATCGCCGCAGACACATCCAGAGCAGACTGTGCATGTGTATGTGTCATCACTTTAACAGGAAGTATTTACTGAGCTCTATTCTGCTTCAGAAATCAATTCATATTCATACTGCAGGAGTTTGGCTCTGTAAGTGTTTGAAAGTTGTCTTATAGCTCAAAACTATGAAGTCCTCAGAAGATTTCAACAATATTCTTGGGTTGGGCTAGGAAGCTCATTTGTATGAGAATTTTTTCTGTCCTTTTTTTGTTGCATATGGTGTTTGCTGCTTTTTGCAGAGTTGCATTTGAAGGGCAGGTAAACCAGCGTGGTCCCATTCAAGTGTGTCAGATACTGCCATTTAGACAGAAGCCACTGGCATCACAGAAACGTCCACAACGTGTCTTATGATGTCAATACTGAACCCTGTTACCTTCCCCAGGAAGTCCAGTGGATATGGGAAATTAATGAAAGTGTCCAAAACAAAAATGTGAGGGATCACTTTATAATACGGCCTGCGACTAAGGGCGTAATTCCCATGCAATTGAATGGAAATTCAATATTTAATTTCAGTATTTGATTTGAAATTACAATATAATTATATTTACCTACAAATACTTAAATGTAGGTACACTAGAATAAAGGGGTAACAAGTCAGGTTTTTACACTATAATTATTTCTTTGTTTCCTGTAAGTAAATTTCTTGGTAATTTTTGAGAAAAACAAACAATATTTACCCCTCTTACATTTTAAGTACGCTGTACTTTTCAGGGTGCGAGCTGTATTATGGAGTGGCTTAACCTTGCCTAACTTCCAGGTATTTTACAGGAAAGGAGACACTTCTTACCTTTGTAAATTATGTTTGAACAGTGATTGTGAAAGAAAAAAGATTAAGTTAATAAAACATCCATCATGCACATCAACATAAACAATATTAAATAAAGATGTAAAAGAATAAAGATGTAAAAAGGAAAGATTAATCCCCTCCATAATGCAGCCCACGCCCCGAAAAGTAGCCCGAATTTACGATGTAAGATGAAGAAATATTGTTTGTTTTTCTGCAAAATTACCAAGACATTCTACACTACTTAAAATTACTTACAAAGTAGTTAAATTTAACAACATTCTAACACACAATCATTAAATGAGACGAAGCAACTGCCCACAAACACACAGGCCACATGCTGCAAGAACAAAGGCCCTCTGACATTGGCTGTGTCCTCTCCGTCAGCTGAAGTACAAGAGCTGGTTTGTGATTGGAGTCAGGTCGCTTTGTGTCTAATGTGACAGCTTTGTGTGTTGTGTTGTTTTACTTTGTTTTCAGTTATTGATTAGTTAGGTTTAGACATCAAAACTACTTGATTAGGTTTAGGAAAAGATTGTGGTTTGGGTCCAAATTCACCACTTCACAAGATTAATATGTCAGATGAAAGGTTCCTTAGTGACATGAAGAGTTGGGAGTGAGGCTGGTCTCTCTCCTGCCATAGCAGGTGTGTCATGGCACTGTTGCCAAAGAACACTTTATGCATTTCTCTGTGATGTCTATAAGCGTTTCCACTTAAAAGGACCAACAAATTCCAATGAGTGCTGTCTGGCTCCACTTTTGCATTGAACTTTACTCTCCTTTTCACTTTCAGTGTGGTTAGATTTAGGCGCAAAGCCAGTTAGTTGGCTTGGCTGGAAGCTCCATTCTGTAGGTTTCCAGGGTACTGAGTGAAGGAGATGATACCAGTGCACAGAGACAAAACAGACCAAATATAAGCCATAATAACTATCCATCCAGCCATCTTCTTAGCCACTTATCCTGATGAGGTTTCCCAGTGGTCATATGGCAAAAGGCAGGGTACACCCTGGACAGGTCGCCAGTCTATTGCAAGGCTATCACATAGAGACAGACAACCATTCACACTCACATTCACACCTAAAACCAACTGAGAATCACCAGTTGACCAGTTTTTGGACTGTGGAAGGAAACTAGAGTACCCGGGGAGAAGGCATAGGAAGAAACTCCACACAGAAGGTCCTCATCCAGCTGGTGGATTTGAACCCAGGACCTTTGAGGAACCCAGGAAAAAGCCATGTGAAAAATGCATTGAGCTTAATGGAGGTCATCTTCATCTTCTACTATGGAGAAAACACATGGCAAAAATAAATTACAGTGAACGTACGACACTTTTCTTGCACAAGTCGAGAACAGAACATTTCAAAATATCTGATTAATTCATCCAAAAACTAACAGGATTGTAAGCAGCACGTCTTCATTACGCTTGTTGATTAATGTTCTTGCCATGGTGTCTTTAAGAGCTACTGCTGTTATTGCTCACTGAGAAACTAAATGAGTTTACCAAATTATTTTGAATTCATGTACTTCTCAGTCTGTGTAAATAGGTTTATAAACTTATCTGCAGTTCTGGAAGTGTTTTGTCAAGTCTGGATTACTTTAATTATCATCCCAATTCTAACAATGTGAATCTGATACCATGTTTCATGTGAGATGTATTTCTTTCTTCTTTCTGGTTGAACAGCGCTCAGTCAGACAGTCTGCTGTATGAGCATCCTGAATAAGCACCTGGAAAGATAAATCCCACTGAAACTAATTAGTTTTCTAGCTGTCACATCGGTGCTACACCATCTATTCAGTAAAGTATGACATGATCTTTTCTTCATAGTAATAATGTCCTCCATGTTTAGTTTGTATGGTGTATTACTGCATATGTAGTTGGAGCATACAGTGGGGCAAAAAAGTATTTAGTCAGCCACCAATTGTGCAAGTTCTCCCACTTAAACAGATGAGAGAGGCCTGTAATTTTCATCATAGGTATACCTCAACTATGAGAGACAAAATGAGAAAAAAAAATCCAGAAAATCACATTGTCTGATTTTTAAAGAATTTATTTGCAAATTATGGTGGAAAATAAGTATTTGGTTAATAACAAAAGTTCATCTCAATACTTTGTTATATACCCTTTGTTGGCAATGACAGAGGTCAAACGTTTTCTGTAAGTCTTCACAAGGTTTTCACACACTGTTGCTGGTATTTTGGCCCATTCCTCCATGCAGATCT
>VUQS01064890.1:0-15548 GCA_015108495.1 Heterochromis multidens
AAACAACAATCACATGAGCAAGCACTTGGCAACAGTGGGAAGGAAAAACTCCCTTTTAACAAGAAGAAACCACCAGCAGAACCAGGCTCAGGGAGGGGCAGCCGTCTGCCGCGACCGGTTGGGGGTGAGGGGAGGAAGACAGGACAAAGACACACTGTGGAGGAGAGTCAGAGATTAATAATTCAGATTCAGATTCAACTTTATTGTCATTACACATGTATAAATACAGGGTAACGAAATACAGTTTAGTATCTAATCAGAAGTGCAGAGAGCAGCAAGTGCACTATGTGTATTATGTACAGTTAAGAACAGGTATGTACAGTTAAGAACAGATTATGTACAGGTAAGGGCAGTATAGAAGGTGGGAATATTTATGTACAGAGGTGGGAATAATGATGTACAGATTATGTGCAAATATACAGGTGTTCTATGGACACATATACAGATGGCTAGTAAACAGATGGGGAAGAAGCTGTTTCTAAACCTGCTGGTTTTAGTCTTGAGGTTCCTGTAGCGTCTTCTGGAGGGGAGGAGCTGAAAGAGTTTGTTGGCAGGATGAGAGGAGTCCCTAAGAATGCTGCGTGCCCGGCGTAGACATCTCTTCTTGTGGACATCCTCAATGGCAGGAAGTGGAGTCCCTGTGATGCGTTGGGCGGTTTTCACCACCCGCTGCAGTGAAAACCGCCCAACGCATCACAGGGACTCCACTTCCTGCCATTGAGGATATCACTCCAATAGACCACTTCGCTCTCAGACTACTGGCTTACTTGTAGTTCCTAAAATATTTAAAAGTAGAATGGGAGGCAGAGCATTCAGCTTTCAGGCCCCTCTCCTATGTAACCAGCTCCCAGTTTGGATTTGGGAGACAGACACGCTCTTTAGTTTTAAGATTAGACTGAAAACTTTCCTTTTTGATAAAGCTTATAGTTAGGCTATATTAGGTGACCCTGAACCATTCCTTAGTTATGGTGCAATAGGGTCAGACTGCTGCAGGACTTTTATATGCCAACTATTTCTTCTCCACTCACCTCTTTTCCCTCTCATATGTTTATATAACATTGCAGCATGTCATTAAACTTTTGTCTTCTCTCTCATTTAGTCTGTGTTTTGTCCTGTCTCCCTATTCTCTTTTTTTTCTCTTTCCCCTCACCCCCTAGCTGGTTGCAGTAGATGGCTACCCTTTCCTGTGCCTAGTTTTGCTGGAGGTTTCTTCCTGTTCAAAGGGAGATTGTACTTCCCACCATCGCAAAGCGCTTGCTCATGGGGGGTCACTTGATTATTGTTTTTTTTCCAGGATACTGTAAGGTCTTTACCTTACAGTACAGTATAAAGCCCCTTGAGGCAACTGTTATTGTGATTTGGTGCTATATAAATAAACCTTAACTGAATTATCCATTAATGTTTGAAACTTCTGCCTTTGTATCTCACTTTTTAGTCCACTTGCACCACATTAAAGAACTTTGGCAGCAACATGTAACTCATTACAAATAATAAATAATAAATAATAAAATAAATTAATATGTATAAGTGATGTGATAAGAATTGGATTTTTTTGTCACGTTTGTTTTCCAATGTGAGGTGTTTATGAACAAGGTTTTTTTTAATTTAAATACAATTAAGAATATCAGGCATAACAAAACTCTGTAATCCCCATCTAGAAAGAATACATATATTTGTGTTAGAATTATTTGTGCTACAGCTTCGGTTTAAAAAAAAGGCAACATAATCTATATAAACACTAGATTTTAATTAGAATTATTACCTGCACAACAAATTACGAATCATTGTGCAGATTAAAATATATCTGACAGCAAATAAAAGAATAAAACTAATTTTGTAAAGGTTTTAGCTGGAGGGTAAGAAAAAGTCCATCTACACTGACGCAAGTCATTACCCCTGAATCATTGCCTTTGTTGGATGTATTATCCCATCATGTTTGAGAAGGAGGAGGGCAGGAGTTACATAGTCAGAGAAATACATTTTAAGCCCTGAGTGTGTGGGAGCCATTAGCCATACAGCCATGTTATTATGTGCCTGTCACCTCAATGATAAGTGGAGCTATTGTAGGCTGTGCTGCACAGTATATGTGGCTTTTATACAGAACTATTTCAATAGAGGAAGAACATTATGTTTGCAGCCTTGTAATATTAAAACCTGATCTTTTCATTGTAGGTCTGAAGGATCTATTTAGTGTCTATCAAAGCTTTTCTTTCTATGAAAATACAGCCAGTCCAGGTCTATACAACATACACAATTAAGTACAGCTACAGAATAAAAAGTTAATCATCTATTTCCTTAGGTATGGTTGTGCACACAGGAGCATGGATATGTCTCACTTGTTTTCAGCTGAAATGGGTCTCTGAATAGTCACCAATCTTAATTTAAATCCAATTTGTTTCAGAGTGGCAATGGAACACATTTGTCTTATTTGTTGGATAATCTTGCTTATTAACAACTTTCTGCTTTCAGATAACTTACATACTGAGAAATTTCATGAAATGTGTACATATATCATAATTTTGAGTAAATAAAATATGGTTTCCACCAGTCAAATAGAAAAAATGTGCCAGCTTCTGAACATTTTTTGCAGTTTGTCATTAGATCCTTTGAATGCTGATAAAAATACGTATAAAACAAAAATCTGTTAAAATCTGCTGTCAGTCTTTATATTGCGAACAGCCAGAAGAATCACTCATCATCTCATTTGGTATGACCAGGACATTTTGAGTGGTTATTAATCATGGCAACTCAAGCAGTGCTGTAATTCTGAAAGATTAGGTTATGTGCTCTATTACTGTGTGCCACCACTCTTTTGTCTTCAAATACTATAAACCTGTGTAAGTACATTTGTGTGCTAAGAATGGAGATATATGAGAGCTCATTGCTGCTACTGAGTGCATTCTAGTCAGGCCAAGGAAAACAATGTCTATTGTAATTATACATGAAATCTCAATCAACTGTCACACTTCAGTGAATGTTTGGCAAGTATGATAACAGAGGATAATCAAATGAGTGAATCATACTGTATAAAATGATATATTGAGTGGTATGTAGTGTTGTCTGCTATTTTTACTATAGTATGGAATTCTTTAAATTGTATAGACTTTAAGGATAGACCACAAAATAAGCTCAGTTGACTTAGGTGACCTCCTGATTTTATGTTTAATGTCACTAGAAGATTTACTTTTTGAACTTAGTGAAATTAATTTTCCTCTACTGCCACCATGAGATTCACATTTATAGTTTTGAGGGAAATGTCTCTACAACTTTAAGAATTATTGGATGGGTTTGCATGAAATTTGGTTTGGACGTTCATATGCACCCTTAGGTTATTGTAATACTGCAATAATGAATAAACCAAGGTGATGAAGCAGCCATTTTCACGTTGTATGTTTTACATATTCAAGCACACTTGCCTGTTTTCTGTCCTCAGATGAGTCCCCACAGTCACATTCAATGCATGTAAGAGCAATTGTAAGAACGCAATTCCCTTATGAACAATTTAATTCTCACAATGTGATTGTAAATATTTTACACAATAGAATTAATCAGTTTATTGCCTTGGATTTTCTTTTAAAGTATTTTTATTCCTGTTGTTATTGTTGTTCCCAGTTGCTTTTCCAAATCTAATAGTCACTAACCCCTGAAGGGGTGAAGGGACCAAAATTTAATATTGTAGACAGACAAACTGTGAAATATTCATTTCTTCCTACCTATTATTGGTTCAGGAAACAGGAAACAATGCTGAGAGAGATAAGTGTTGGACTCTGAATGTCAACTGTTTCAGGGCTAGAAAGCATTTTCTCTTCAAGAAATACAATTAAATAATCCTTCTTGAGGGAATAGACAAACTTTTTTTGTTTTGTTTTGGGTTTTTTTTTTTTAGCTCTGAATCAAGATCAGATATCTTCTAGATATAATAGAAGTATACTAATAACACATACTTAAAATTTGTTTGCAAGAAAGTGAAACAAAGTGGAGATATCAAATTCAACCCAAAAATGAATCAGTAAGACTAAGAAATAAATTCCAAAATTATGATCTCAAAGGACTTTAAGATTTTTGCAAGGTCCCATGTAAACTAGGAAGTAAGGGAAAGTCGGTGGGAATGACCAATTTGCTGCAAAAAATGTCTATGTATTATAGAAATCATGTTTCCCAACAACCAAACAGCTTTATCCTTAACCTCACCATAACCACAGTTTGCCTAATCCTAAACCTAATTCTACCCTAACTTAAAAAAGTCTTTGTACTTTAATGGTTTACACTGTGAGGGCTTATTTTATGTCCCCAAAAGTGAGGAAGGTCCTCACAGTGTGTGTAAATATATATACAGTGCTGTGCAAACTTTTGAGCCACCCCTTCATTTTTTATATTTTGCTCAGAAAATGGGAAACAGGTGCAGTGATTTATTGAAACACTGAAAAATTCTTCAACACAACCTGAACTCTCTTTAGCAAGCTTTCTTGTAATTTCTTTCACACTGCTCCAATAATGTTGAGGTCCGGGCTCTGGGAAGGCTAGTCTATCCAGGTATGCTTTTACCGTATTGGCAGTGTGTTTGGGATCATTGAAATGTTGAAAAATGAAGCTGTTACCAATCAGATGCTTTCCATATGGTATTGCATGGATCAAAATCTGACAGTTCTCTTCTGCATTCATGATTCCATCAATTTTGACAAGATCCCCAACAGCACTGGCTGAAATGCTGCCCCAAACAGAGCCTCCAACGTGTTATACAGATGGCTGTAGACACTCAACGTTGTACCTCTTGTTCCCCGAAAGGCCTAAATAAATTGCACAACACATTTTTAAGCAATAAATTGCAAAAAAAAAAAAAAGCTCTATATAGCAAATATGATACAAATTAAAACTCATATATGCAAATTAATTTTTAATTAATTTTTAAAAGAAATTGTCAGAAGGTTTAATAAACACTCACACACATTTTAAAAACATTAGGATTTTCTGGCAATTATTTAATGGTTCAGCCTTTAAAGGGTTAAGGACATGACTTTCAGATGCTGTTCATCTGCTGTAGATAGGTTTTAGGCCTGCCACTCTTTTTTCCTCCAGTTCTCCAGTTTCCTCACATTGTTTAAGGACACACTGCACACCATGCCAAGATAGTTTTTGGCTAATCTTTAGAAATCCCCTTGTTGGTATAAAATTACTGTGTTTTTGCAATGGGTTGCTAGTAAAAAAAGTTTTTATTTTTTTATTTATTTATTTTTTCCTAAGTTGTCTGTTATGTGCAGACACAACACTGGTTGTTGAGTTAGCTGCCTTTTTATAGTTTAATGGTTCCTAGGTCAGTATTAAGTGGCTTAACTTACAAAAAGAAATTCCTCTGAAAATGGTCAGGTAGAAGGACTGGACTGAAAATGAGTCAAAAAGCAGACAATGTCCAAAGAAAAACTGGAAAAGACCTTCAAAAAGCCTGAAGAACTATTGCTCATGACCACTTTAAAAGTTACAAGAAAGTCTTGCTCCTTGGAAGCAAAATATACAGTAAAGAGGGTAGCTCAAGACTTTTACACAGTACTGTATGTTCCCACAACATGAGTAATGAAGAAAACACATTATTCATTTTATAAGACTTTAGGATTAGGCCAATCTTGGCTCTCTGAATGGACTAAAGTGTCGCTGGGGAGAGGCAAATTTCACGCAGGGTGAGCTGATTCCACAACAGTGCTTACAGTAACATAGTATGACCTAGTCACATGATGGAAAAACCACAATGTTCACCATACATGCATCCAAAGACATACCTGAAAACACACACACACACACACACACATTCTTACACATTCATAGCTGATCTTGGGTCTAGGTTAAACCTGTGTGAGGATTTAAGAGGATTATCATGAAGTTAATTAGCATAAAGGTGATTAGCATAATGTGAATTTTCTACAGTGACTGATTGACATTCTAGTGACCTATCCATTACATAACCTGCTCTAGGTTTCCTTTGTTCACAGACAAAGTTCCCTCAAAGGGAAAAACAGAAACACTGCCAAAACAAGACTTGCCTGAAACAGTTGTCAGGATACATTAATGACATTCATTATTTATACATATGAAAATATATTGGAAGTAAGCGCTGAAAGGTAAATTTCCTCCCATTCATCGTGTATGGCTGCAGAAAAATGCTGATCTTTTAGCTCAAAAAAGAAGAATAAAAGAAAAACGTGGATTTATGCTTAGATTTACCTTCTACAAGTTTCAAATTAGGATCAGTTATCAATGATACAGTCATGAGATGCAATATAAAGATCTCATAGATATGAGTTTCCTGTTGTTTCAGTAGTTGTAGACAATGCTTTAATTTTAAGGTGGTCCTGCTACCTTCATGAAATACATTAACCCTTAATCTCTTGCACATTTTACACCATTGTTTCTATATAAACAGAATCAACTTCATGTCATAAAACAACAATATTTTAGGTTTTACAGATGGTTTTCTGTTAAACAATGATGAGCTTAATGAACAGTAGGCGAGCTGTTGATCTTTCTGTCAGCACATAGAGCACCACCATGAAACTAGATGCCTCTGAGCATCCTTTCACTCTTGCTCTGCTTTACTGTGGGCTCAAAGTCTAGTAAATTTGTAAATGTGAAAGTTGCATATCATACTCTGGCATATGGAAGCAACTTTATTCAAATGTCACTTATGAAACATTAAAAAAGAGTTTCTGTGAACCACCGGTCTCTTCAGAAATCTGTGTATGCAGGTGTAGTTACTGCATAGCACAAGAAAAAAGCAAGAGTGTGAAGAGTTTCATAATTTCTATTGTAAATTTAAGTGTAAAAACTATCATTAGGAACACATTTCACTGTGTACACAACTCTTATGTGGTTAGTACTTGAACAAGAACTGCGATGTGAATGCTTGCCGGCAGGGTGGGTCATTCTCAGGCATGCCACCAATTAATCATGCCTAATCTTTAAGCGCTCTGCATTTCACCTTTAGATTTTTAACCTTTTGTGACCTCTGTGTTGTTGTACCTAACTAAAATTTATTGAAACTGACATCTTGCCCTCATCCCCGTATAGCAAAAAAGTGCTATAAAAATGTGTACATGTGTGAATGGATGAATGTGACATCATGTACAATTCTTTGAATAGTCAGTAATACAAGAAAAGCACTATATAAATCCAGTCCATTTATTCTTTAATGCCTTCACCTCCTTCTATAGGTAACTGTTAGTGTGTTAAAAATACAGTAAGGGACATCTTGTCATTATCATGCTGTAATGAACAAGGTGATAGAAGAGAAAAATATGCTCCAAGGTCTTCTCATTTCCATCTACCAACAAGGACTAACCAGGTCAATGAGGGGAAAGTAAAAGAGAAGAGAAATAAAAGGGGAAAATATGCTATGTAATCTTTGTCTTTTGTAAAACACTATCTAGTATTAGTTAAATTAAATGCAGTATCAAATAGCATCAATCAAATCAAATAGCTATTATAAATTACTTCAAACAACAGCATTAAAATTTCTCATGTTATGTGCCAACATCGTCATATTTGGTATTTTGCAACACCAAAACTTAGTCGCTGTTAGTTTAATACAAACTTGACTCCTGTTCATAGTTTTTAGTCACATGATGCACACAGAGACCTTAAGGGCAAAACACCTCAGCAAGCATTTTGACTGTCTAGTCTTGGTTTAAAAACATCGTAAATGAACACTGTGCTCATGATGGAGGCACAAGTTTGGAGTCTTCTAGGCATCCTTATTAGACTTTCTAGCAAAGGAAATAACAGTTTGAGATCAAGAATGGTTTCATATAATCTTTTTATCAGTTATAACAACATGATATAAAACATGTCAGAGTAAGAATGCCAAGAAAAATATCTGCACCTTTTCACAGGTTTATAATACTGATATCAGGGGTAATGGTTGCTGCAGTCCAGACACATGAAGTTCACCATGCAACAAATGAGACACAATGTACATGTAGATAAGCATAAATGGCTGAAAATAGTTTGTATTTAGGAAAAAAAGAGTAAACAGACTCTTGTTGTACTAGTCTACTGTATGTCGAAAGGACCTTAGGTGACTGTTCACAATCATTTAGTAACCAAATTAGTTCTCATTTTAAATTTTGTATTTTAGAAACACAAAAGATGCGTTCATTCGGTTTGTTCATTGCAATAAATTAATCATTCCTTGCTTTGTAAGAAATGGTCTGACTGGACCACCAACCTCTGTGGTGCAGTTTTTGCCATCATGTCATGATCAGTTTTCAGCCTGGAGATAGCGTCACTCTTTCAACACTCTTTGAACTTTTCCAACACACCATCTACAAATATTCATACCACCTCTCAAAATATTTTTAAAAAAAAAAGAAATCAAACAAACAAAAAACAAAAAGAGTAAAAGAGTAAGAGTAAAAGATGTAAATAAATAAATAAAAAAAAAAACCTGCAGATTTTGGTTACTTTTTATGCAGTGCCATTCTCTATTATTTGCTGAGAGTTGTGAAAGAACTGAGTTGCTATCTAATTCTTAAGCTGAACAAACCAGATTAACCTGACAGGCACTGGAGACCATAGAAGACAGCTAATATCTGAACATAAAAACAATCTAAAAGAATAAATCACACTTCTGGCCTGAAGAAAACACATAAATTTAATTTTGACTAAGGGACTGTATCAAGAGCCATTATAAGATGATTGTTTTTTTTTTTTTTTAAACTAAATCATGCAAAGCTACTGTCTGGAGTCTACATCCCTTCTAAATGAACTCAACAGTGGATCCAACCAAAGTTTATGACTTATTATATTCTGTAATCACAATCTTAGTCATTTGATGGCATTGTGCCTAAGCTTGAGTCATATTACTTGGCCAAGAACTCATCTTCTACTGGCAGAAACTCCACTATCTTCTTTAACAAATCATCAACAATTTTTGTTGGGTTATATGTTCCAACAACTGCAGCCTTATTCCTATTTTAGCACTCCCAACCAATTGTTAATCAAAGTACTTTCAATATTAACTGGTTTTTCATGTGACAAAATCACAATTGTGTTAATGTCCTTGTAAGGATTTTGTGTGTGATGTAGTGTAATTTCCACGCAAATCATAACAAATGGTGCTGTCTATCATTAGACCACAATTGTTAGTACCCATAGGGCTCATTATCCCTGCACAGTGAGATTCATTTACTGGGATAGCTTCACTGAGCTTCTGTTTGTTCTCTACTTGTGATCTTTTTTTGTACTCCTTCAACAGAAGAAAAAAAAAACCTTACTTTTGTGAATACTGTAATAAAATGTGTATATATATTTATTATAAACTTAAAAACATTAATATGACAACATGGTCACAAATGTGAAAATAAATCAGGCCAACATGTGTTGCTTTAGCAGCATGTCTAAAAGTTGCTACAAACACATATACAGTGACACCCTTAACTTCTGAGTCCTTAAGGGCCTGCTTGTGGAATTTAAGCCCATGCCATTAGCAGTAATGCATCTTACACCCTTTAAGTTTAAGCTGACTTGAGAATAAGTTTTTAAGTTTCCACAGAAGAACTGAATCATTTGCCACAATGCTTGAGCTCATTCCTCTTTTTCTGCCTCCCTCTCCCTCAGTCTCCACATTTTGTGCTCATCTTCCTTATTCTGTCATGCCTGCATCACCTCACTCCAGCTCTATTGTTCACTTCCTGCTGGCAGAACCATTTTTATCTCGATCTTATCTTCACTCCAACTTGTGACTTCCCTTGTCCCTTATTTCTTTAATATTTTTGCTCAATTATTATGTTCCATCATGCCTTCATTCACTTTTTTCTTCTGTTGAGTTACTTCCCTTTTGTTCCATCTCACTGTGAAGATTCTGCTTCATCTTTCTCTCCTCTTCTTTGATTTTTCACCTCTTCATTCTGCTCTTCTTGCTTCTTCTGTCTCATTATCTGCCTCTGCTTTCCTGTCTGTTGCTTTTTCACTATATCCAATCTCATCTCCCTCCACCCTTCTCTCCAACAGAGTAAACAGACCCATCTATCACCTGCCTGGTTGCATATGGATGAAGGGATCTGGAGATCAACATTTTTTGTTTATTCTCAGCATTTTTGGAGTCATTTGTCTAAAAAGTTGACAGCTCAGCCACAAAGCTCTGACAGACAACTGGAAAATAGACCTGCTGTTTGCCTAATGACATAAAGTATAATATGTCTAACTACATTATGCAGTATTATTACAGTATGTGGCTTTATATGCCTGATTGTTTAGTTTGTGCAGGCCTGACAGCTTGGACACCAAAATTAATACAATAAAACTGACCAGGGTAATGCATGTAGCAGGAATCAGATGTGCAACAGTAGCAGTAGAAAATAACAGCAGTTTGGATTATTGACTGACAGTAATAAAAAGTGTTTCATCTCCAGAAAATGTTATTTCACTAATGGCTGCCAATCTTACAACACTCTCTGCGAAGAATTGGTAACCAGAGGGTTGAATACATTTTAAAATTTGATCAAACATCCATGAGTTTTCATGCATCATGTTTGGATCTTTTGATGGAAGCTCTTTCCAAGACATGGTATTACTTCATCAAAGCTGGCATACTGATGGTGGCAGGTTTGGTGGTAAAAAGCCATCCACTGACAAAGCCCAGTTTCCCTGTCACTGTGTTGTCAAAAGGGTGACAGCTGGGGTGCCCTAATGTTCTCTAATGGGTAATGTGCATATAAGTACAAGCTGTTGTTTGGGATCATTAAAGGTGGAGACCAGCAGAATTAGTTTAACTGACTTTTTAAAGAAATGGTGAAAGCCTACAGCTGGACAGACACCTGTACCAGGCAAGAAAAACACAACAAAATGCAGAATATGAATGATGCAACAATCTGGACTCGGATGGATGGAGAGTGGCAGGAGACCAGGGCAGAATGGCAAAAAATAAAAAGGCTGGCACAGGCTTTTTGACAGATGGCTTGAAAACAAATGTTCATGGTGTTAATCCAGGGCTTTATTATTTACAGATTTACAAGCGTATTGGACAGTTGTCTTCTTCACAACTTATGTCCATTGCCAATGGCAATGCAATGGAGTCTCGTTCGTGAATTTAATGAGGGTGACCTCATCTCATCACAAAAACTGGCTACAAAGTCAAGCTTAGCCTACAATCCTGATAACAGTTGATCTCAGTGCAAGCTCACATCAATGAATTACTCAGCTGGACATGCATTTTAAATGGCTTTAGCTGTCTACAGTTGCTGCTATCTCTGGAGGTTGATTTGCAACTCACCTCCACTCAAGTTCCTCCTTTCCTTGCTGTGATTTAATTAATATCATGTGTGTTGTCATTGAAGCCAGCTCTGTTCTGTACCTGGGTTTCTCTCCCTGTCCTATAATGTAATCACAATATTCCTCTAACCAGGTATTTTTGTTGGTTAATTGTAAAAATAGTATATTTGCCTTTACTACTGTAGCTGCACATATGGTAATAAGACAGAATTAAAATGGAAATATCTTGAGGCTGCTGCTGTGAGTTCAGATCATGATGAAATTTGTGTTTTCTGAACAGAACCTGGTGGTCTCTTAAACACCTTTGCTGTGTCTCAAAAGCTGCAATTTAATGTGATGTAGTCTAAACCTAGGTGGCACTGTAGTTCATCTGCAGTTTAACAAGTTGCACAGCTTTAAGTCGCTAAGCTTTGTCTTTGTGGCAATCTTGTAGTGAGGTTTGTTTTTTCTTTTCTTTTTTGTAAATAAAATTTGAAATTGAATTGCAGCAATATCCATTTTTACTTAGGTACAACTATAGCTTTGGGCAGACCTGTTGACATATCTAATATAACTGTCTGTGTTCTTGTCTTGCAACATAATGCACATGTAGAGAAATAAAAGCCTTGCTTTTCCATTCCTGAGGTTGTTAAACCGATTTGCTATAATGTGAAGCATAAACAATTCTGTTGCTTAGGTGTATTATATTCTGTCACTGTTCAAAATAAGGTTCCTATTTCTTGTTGAGCTGGGTGAAGCTTCACTGTGGTTTGTGGTCGTCCAGCTCTATCACATTATTTTTGTCTGTGACCCCTAGTTGACCCTTTTCTAGAGTTTGCAAGATGGGTCAGATAAATGTTCTATTTCCTGTAACTGTACATACACTTTATGTATAATGAGTATTCTCAAGACATGATGGGGAGTCCTCTGCTAAGTTTTGACTTTGGAAACTGTTGCAATAATGACAAATATCTAATTAAAAATAGGCAAAAATGTGAGTTTAAGGGCTATTTCTTATACTCCAAAATAGTTGATTTCGTAAATTTGTAGCTTTTTCCCATGGTTTCTTTTGACATAAGGAAAACTCTAAGTGAACCAAAATACACCACTACGATATCAGTTTGCTTATTAGCCAGATGTATCTGTGGTGGGAGCAGCAAAAGTAAATACAAGAAGAAGGTGCGTGTTAAGGTATAGTTCTTCACATTCCTGGTTTCACACATTTTCTTTTATGTATCAACTTCTTCTGTTTCTGTGTAGCCCAGTCCCTGTCAGTCATCTCACTCTTTGACAAGACTGGGTGCGTTAAAATCAGTAGAGGGCAGAAGGAAGCTGCGGAGAGCACACACAAAACACACACATCTGCAGCATACAAAAGTACATGCACTCCCACCTAGTTTAACAATCCAACTGCAACTCTGACCCCCACCCACACGCATCTCACTCACTGTCTTTTTGCTTCAAACACAAAGAACTGGTGATTCTACACACTTCAGTATATACACACAAACAGGTAGCTGGAGCAGCACAGTTTCTGTTTACCATGTAACTTTTCACAGAAAAAAATGAAAGAGAGTCAACGTTCCAAAGCCCAGTGGTCTCTGCTGCAGCTGCTTGCTTCAGTCACAACAGATTCAACTCACAGTTAGCAGCTCTGAATGACTATGTGTGTGTTAGGTGAGGTGTACAGGATCACCTCCTCTGTGCAATCAGAATCTTGATAAATGATTCTAAACTTCTAATATGTTCAGTGAACTTTTGAAAAGCTCAATGTCATTTTTTTTCAGGTAGTTATTTGATAATATTTGAGGCTGAAAGCTATTCCTATAAACAATTTCTGGTTAGTTTAGTTTTCCCTTTATTTACTTTATTGATGGATAATATATGACATTTTTGTTTGATGCCACTTATGTGCATTCAGAATACCCAGACACAATAATGGTTGGAATGAAAGTAAAAATAGAACATACACACGATCTGTTGAATTGGATTAGACCCCAACAAAGACAGCATTTAGAATGGTTTGATTCATCAGACAAATGTGTAAGCAAATGCTAGGAGTCTGAAAAGGTTTGCTCTCATGCTTACTTCACGTGCTGTCAAAGGTAAAGCATAATGATGTGGGGAAATAAAGGTTAAATATTACACAGACAGAGGTAGTAGCAGAAATGTGACAATACTTGACTTTGCCTCTTTACAGAGGGAGGAAAAATAGACCCAGGACTGAGCCTTTTGAAACTCCTGTTGCCATGCTACATTTGTTTAGTCACCATCTCTCCATGGCAAGTTATAGCTGAGATGGACTTGTTGTAGAACATTCTATGTAGTTTACACGCTACCGGTCAATAATGACTGCACAAGATAGTTGAATAAAATGGAATTTCAATATTTTGGAGTAACTTAGCATGGTAGCAGCAGGGATTACTCAGTTTGTGTGAGAATGCAATATAAATAGATAGGTGTGTGTGTGTACATATGCAAATTTTTGGACCAGCTGGTAGAATGACACACTACATTTAAGTATGTGACCATATGTTTTGTCCCTGTGAACTTGTGCATGTAACTTCACTTAGTACATTCATGCATATGGAAATGTTGGGTTTAAATGTACATATGCTCATACGAATTTCAAAGCATGCAAGTGAGTGTTTTAACATTTTGTTTGGTAGATCAGCTGCTCAGCGGGGATTTAAGAGGCATCAGCAAAATAACTTTGCTATTTCTAAACTTTACTTCCAACAGGCAAGTGTGTCAACAGCCAATATTTTGCTTATGCCCAGCAGAGCACTTTAAGGTTCAATGCTACCACAATTTTGGACTGACTCATGTTAACATGCCTGTTGTGGGTATATTAAGAGTTTGTCATTCATCTCATCATAAGGTAATTTCAAAAGTGTTCCTTCCATTGTTATATAGTTGATATTGACTATAAGTTTTTCACATAAAAACTCATAAGAATACTAGTTACATTTGTAAAAATGCAGCCTTAAAGATGATGCTACAATATTTGTTTCTATGTTTGATTTTATTTAAGGTTATATACTTTTATTCATGGTGCTGCTTTACTTGTTCATTCTTACATCCAGCATGACATGGGGATGATGCAACAAATAGTAAGCTGCTCATTACTTTTTCTCTTTGATATTTATACTAAAAGAAATCAAATAATGTATCCAAAATCTGTATAATGTCACCTGTTGTGAGCATGGAGACCAAACCACATTTGATTATGGGTTTAAATAACTTTATAACTTTATATTTCTGATGGAGCACAAAGTTTACCCAACAAGGAAATCTATCATCAGAACTGTCAGTGAACTGGACTAACTAAACTGGCCACAGACAACTAACTATCTTACAAAACTATCTTAACAAGTGTTGCAGTTGCTCAAAAGAAGTATATAGCAGCTGGATAAGTTGGGGGTTCAAATCCCGAATGGGGCATGGCTAGGCCCCCCCCAGGCTACCCAAGCCTACTTTGGAAACATGAGCGAGAGACATATGACTGAAGCCATGCCCGGATTAATGAGGTCCGCAGCAGGTGTTAAGGAACCAGGACATACTGATGAGAAGTGGGCTACTGGAACAAGGATATGGCATAAGTGGACAAGGGATGTGAATAGGGAACTGTTGGAATGCTACTACACATGTAACCTCAGTGAAAGGGGTTACACGAATAGGATGTAGGACCTATGGATTCTTCGATACCCAACATTTAGATCTACATATATTACACATTACTCGTTATATTTTTTTAAAAGTAGTGGATTAGGTTACTTGATTACTCCCTGGATAAAGTAATTTGTTACACAACTTCTTACATTACTACTACGTTACTTTTTAACATGTCCTGAAATGCAGTGTCACATAATTAACAGTAAACAATATATATACATATATATACAGTACTGTGCAAAAGTTTTAGGCAGGTGTGAAAAAATGCTGTAAACAAAGAATGCTTTCAGAAATATAAATAATGATTGGTTATTTCTATCAATTCACAAAATGCAGGACAACGACCCCAAACACACAGCCAAAGTCATTAAGAACTATCTTCAGCGTAAAGAAGAACAAGAAGTCCTGGAAGTGATGGTATGGCCCCCACAGAGCCCTGATCTCAACATCATCGAGTGTGTCTGGGATTACATGAAGAGACAGAAGGATGTGAGGAAGCCTACATCCACAGAAGATCTGTGGTTAGTTCTCCAAGATGTTTGGAAGAACCTACCAGCCGAGTTCCTTCAAAAATTGTGTGCAAGTGTACCTAGAAGAATTGATGCTGTTTTGAAGGCAAAGGGTGGTCACACCAAATA
>VUQS01064892.1:0-34796 GCA_015108495.1 Heterochromis multidens
TCCCGCCTCCCTCCATTGTGATAACCATCTCACACAGACCCAGAGAGTGAATGTTGCTGCATGGCAACAGCGTTTTGCAGATGTGTTCTCCCCCCTGCCCGGTCGCACCTCTCTCATAGAGCACCATTTTGAAATGCGCCCTGGCGTGAGAGTGCGTTCACGGCCCTATAGGTTACCTGAACATAAAAGACAAATAGTTCAGAAGGAATTGTCCGAAATGCTAAAGATGGGAGTGATAGAAGAGTCACACAGTGCTTGGTGTAGCCCCATAGTTCTTGGGTGTGGTGAAGAAAGATAGGTCTATACAGTTCTGTGTGGACTACCACAAGGTGAATGAGGTGTCACAGTTTGATGCGTATCCCATGCCCCGGGTCGATGAGCTCCCAGACCGGTTAGGGACTGCTCGCTTTTTCACGACACTGGATTTGACCAAAGGCTACAGGCAGATTACCTTGTCTCCAGAGTCTAAGGAAAAGACGGCTTTCTCCACTCCGTACAGTTTGTGCCAATTCATCACACTTCTGTTCGACTTGTTCGGGGCCCCGGCCACTTTCCAGCGCCTCATGGACCAGGTGCTGCGTCCACACGCTGCATATGCTGCTGCCTACCTGGATGATGTCATTATCCATAGTGACACCTGGGCGGAGCATATGCAGCAGGTGGTCGCGGTCCTGGAGTCACTGAAGCAGGCGGGGCTCACGGCCAACCCAAAGAAGTGTGCGGTTGGACAGAGGGAGGTACGGTATCTGGGGTACCACTTGGGAGGTGGGCAGGTGCGCCTCCAAAGAGATAAAACAACAGCCATCACATCCTGCCAGCGCCCCAAGACCAAAAAAGAGGTGAGGTGGTTTTTGGGGCTGGCTGGCTACTACCACCGGTTCGTGCCCGGCTTTGTGGAGCTGACCAGCCCCTTAACTGATCTCACCTGAAAGGGTGCCCCAGATCTGGTCCGGTGGACGAAGCAGTGCCAGGCAGCGTTTGTACAGGTGAAGAACGCTGCTCCACACGCCTAGCCTTTCCCTCCCTTTTGTTCTGCAGACTGACGCCTCGAACAGAGGGTTGAGAGCCGTTTTGTCCCAGCAGGTAAGGGGGGTTGACCGCCCTGTGGTTTACATCCTGGGCTTCCCCTTCATCCTCTGTTCGGCTCATGCCCTGCTGCAGTGGCTCCATTGCATGAAGGATGCCAACACCCAAGGCTAGGCCGAATGGCTCCCCGGCCTAAGTCGGGCGATGGGGGTATGTGGCAGGGTGTGCTTTGTGGTTCAGCTGCAGGGGAGGAGTGGAGCAGTGGGTTCAGGGGGCAGGACCAGGGAAAGGTGGACAGCTGGGTCTCATCAGCGAGGAGATCCTGTCTCCATTAGGTGACACACCGGGGACCGAGGAGAGAGGTTCGGAGGCTGAACTGGCGTGAGCGAGGCTGCAAAGTATCTCATCTTAAAAGAGTTGTGACTGTAAATAAACAGTACACATACTGGCAAGACTGTCTGCTCAGGTCCTTATTGTTACAGCCTTGTTGATGCAGATGTTAGAGCAGAATGACCAGACTGCTTCGAGCTACCTGGAAGGGAATAATACCTCAAATAACCACCCATTACAACTAAGGTAGGCAGAAGAGTATCTCTGAGCATACAGCACCTTGAACCTTGAAGCAGATGGGCTACAGTAGCAGGCCACACTGGATGCCACTCCTATCAACTAAGAACAGGAAACTGAGTCAATGGTTCACACGGGTGCTTCAAAATTGGACAACAGATCACAAAGGTGTGGTGTAGTTTGGGTGGGTTGGGGATAGCTTGTCAGGGACTCAGGCCAATTTGTCTTGTCCCTTTTGTTTTGTGTGTGTGTGTCTGTAGCAGACTGAGTGGGTGACTGGGACAACCCTTTGTAGTGGGGACAGTGGGTGCAGACCTTGGGTGCGGCAGTGCTCCTGGGTGCTGCCGTTGCACGCCCTGGATCTGCTTCCCCCACCCTGCGGTGGGGTGTGGGAAATAGTCATGGGCATCAAGGGTCTTGGGCGGCAGGTGGGTTACCCAAAGGTTGGTGGCTGGGGCTGCTGAAATGACCCCACATACCCCTTAACTGCTATCTGCCCCTCAGTTTTATCTGCACCTTAGACATTGAGGGTCTTGGGAGGGAGGTGTGGATGAGCACTGCTGATCTGCAGTCAGGTGCTCATGTCACATCTGCACCCTCAATTTTAATAACACACTAGTTTTCACACAGTCATAAACAAGCTATTTATCTCATACTTGCACACATGTACCACATACAACACATGCACCCAACATATCACTTCCAACACCGACGAGTGGGGGAAGGGAGTAGGCAGGTCTTCCTACACCCCTGTTTCCTGCACCCTACCCAGGGCAGGGGTCGACTATTGGTTCGCGGGCTGGGCTGGATGAGTTCCCGGGATGCTGCTGGCTCAGGGGTGACATCCGTTCGCCCACACCTCAGAGGGGGGTTGATGGGGATGGGTGTGTGTCTTTGTGTGTCCCTGTGTCGTTGGTGTGTGGGTGTGTGTGAATGAGTGGCCTGTATATGTGTTTATATAAGTGGTCAGTATGTGTCTGTGTGTATATTTGTGTGTTTGTGTATGGCTGGGCCTGGGTCTGGGGCTTGCTGACCCTGTGGACATGGTCGAGGAGGGTTGGGTTGCCCCTCTACTGCTCCTCGGTGGATGTTGCTGCCCCTCCCTGGGATGCTAGTACTTGTTGGTTCCCGGGCGCATGGTTGGGTGTTCTGGCATGGTTGTTGGCCTGCTCCCTTGGGGATTGTGGTCCAGGGTGGGTTAGGGTCGGGCGGTTCTCGGGCACTTTGTGCCTTGGGGCCCTGTTCTCAGCTCACGCTGGGATGGCCGGCCTTTGGCGGGGTGGGCTTTGTCTGGGGTCTCCCTCCTTCTGCTGGGGTGGGCATATAGTTGTCATTGAGATGTGTTGCCTGGGGTCTTCAGTACTCTTGGGGGCTCCTGGGACTTTCTCTGTCTGCCTCTGGCTCCTGGGGGACGTTATTGCAGCTTTTCACTGTCATTACCAAGTACATTTTGTGACAAACACACACTCACAGACACTCACACAAGATTGTTGGTTTATGTATCCATGGTTTTCCTTTTATTTTTTTCTTTTCAGGTGCTGTTTGTTTTTTATATGTGTTTTTTTCTTACAGGTGCAGCAGTTGGAGACCCATTGTGTTTTTCCACTTGTGCTCTGTCCTCTGATTCTTATCCTCTCACCTATTTTCTCCCCCTTTTTCCTTACTCTTTTTCTTCCTGCCTGTCAACTCTGGCATTGGCATATTACACATGCACATGCATTAATAACAATAGAAATTAATAATTAAAAAAAGAAAAGAAAAGAAAAACACAAACACAAACAAGAGGATCCTATAGAGGGTCTATAGAGCTCATCTTGGAAAAGCAAATATGTTTGGCACAACAGTGCATTCAGATCCTGATTCCGATTGCAAGAGCTGCCAGACATGACAGGCTTTAAAAAATAAATAAATAAATTGGACAACAGAAGATTGGAAAAATGTTGCCTGGTCCGATGAGTCTTGATGTTTGCTGCAACATTTAGATGGTAGGGTGAATTTGATCCGAATAACAAAGAATGGATCCATCCTTCCTTGCATCAATGGTTCAGGCTGGTGGTGGTGGTAATGCCATGGGGACTATTTTCTTGGCACACTTTGGGTCTCTTAGCAATTGAGCATTGTGTAACTGTCAGCTTACCTGAATACTGTTGTTGACATGTCCATTCCTTTATGACCGCAGTGTACCCATCTTTGGATGGCTGCTTCCAGCAGGATAATGCACCACGCCACAAAGCTCAAATCATCTCAAACTAGTTTCTTGTACATGACTATGAGTTCACTGTACTCAAATAGCCTCCACAGTCACTAGATCTCAATCCAATAGCACCTTTGGGATGTGGTAGAACAGGAGATTAACATCAGTCGACAAATCTGCAGCAACTGTGAGATGCCATCAAGCCAATGTGGACCAAAATCTCTGAGGAATGTTTCCAGCACCTAGTTGAATCTCCACCATGAAGAATTAAGGCAGCTCTGAAGACAAAAGGGGGTCCAACCCAGTACTAGCAAGGTATACCTAATAAAGTGTCCAGTGAGTGTATAGCAGATGCAGATGTTAGTGAGGGTATAGAATCTCTTCTATATGACAGTGTGCATGTATAATTACATGCACATGAATGCACACTTGTAAATATGTGCATATCTTTCTACAAGGTGATGTATGTATATTTGAATTGTTGATCAGATTAAAGAGATGTGCAAGTAGTCGACAGTTCTTTAATGACAGACAGATCAAAGCCTATCATGTTCTGCTTTGAGATGAAAGGGATCATTAGCTCTGGGTCAACAAGTCATCATCAATGAGCAAGCTACCCGTGTGGCATGTTTACTCTGCTTTGTGTGCACACGCGTGTGCATGTGTTCATGTGCTTTCTGATGCCCATCAAATGCATCCATATTGCTCTCTGATCTCTGCACAGCATGTGGGAGGTACACTGGTCTCTCCTGGGGCCCATTTCCCCACAGACAAATGCCGCTCCAGCAGTGAGAGCTAGCCTCATCTATTGTACCTCCTGCCTCCATCAACTCACTTTCCATCTATTACGACCCAACAGTCCGATCTTCATGGCTGAAGCTCATTGTAAAACTCTAGCCTTGCTGATTCAATAGGCTCTGGAGGGTTCTGACAATGACCAATTCACTCATGACTATTATTCATCACAAAACCTTTCCAACTCTCCAATAAAATCCACCACCCACATTTCCTACTCTGTTTGGTATGCTATAACAATCCATCACTTCCAAATGTTCTGTTGCCCCTGTTGGATGTAGCATGCACACACAAACACACGTTTACATACGCACATAACTTTTCTCTTACAACTCCATTGAACAAACTCTTTCTCACCTCAGAAATTGCTATTTTGGTGCAGGACTATTCCTTCTCTCAGCAGTTTCACATAAATTCTTTCTTCCTTTACAAACATTCGCTCCTGGCTTCTTTCTATCATCCACCCTTCTAACCGCAAACTGCTCTTTTCCACTGCCAACCCTGTCTCTCAACCTCCCTCTCACCTTCAGATGCCACCCATCCACTGCCTCCATGCCTGACTGCTTTGACAGGCCTAAGATTCAAGCGGGGGAGATTTGATCCCTTCGTGAAGTGGAGCTCTGGCAGTGGGGTCCACTCTCCAACCGCTGGACGTAGAGCCCTGAGCCACCAATTAAAAAGTCATGAAGGCTTTTAGGGCCATGCAGGGCTGTAGTTTGCCACTCTGCTGAGGATTGGCTGCCTGAAAATAGTCTTTGTGTTCCTGAAACAACAGTAGAATATGCAGGGGGTGGGGGTTGAGTAGATGCGGGTTAACAGAGCAGCAGTGCGTGGGCCACTTCTCTCTCCCCTGTGCTCTTAAGCAGCACTCTCCCGGCCCTTCATTTCCTCAGATTGGATGAAACACCCACTGTTTATATGCATGGTTCATCACTGGCCCCTATATGAGCACTGCATATAGGTTTCTAGTGGTGTGAGACTACAATTGCCTTAAATCATAAGAGTCCCCACTTCCTTTCCATCATATCAACAATAAATAGAGCTACAAAGGGTTACATCCAAGGTTTATGCCTTATAACAAAACACCTATTTTCTCAAAGTAACTCGAGTATCTTTGCCTTCTTTAAAGATGAATAAACTGACAAAGGAAAATGACTGTGACCTAGAGTATCATCCAATTGCTTACTTTTAAAAAGTGGCACACCAATTAAGCAGGTGACCATTTGTGTCACACTGTTCTGCAAGACAGGTTGTATAGAACATTATACATGTGAAACAAGACGTTAATGTGCTGTGAAAAAAGCACTGGCCTCTCACAATTAGTTTAGTCTCACCAACAGCAACCATCCATACCATTGTCACAAATAGCAGCCAGCCACTAATGGAATCAATAAAGCTTTGCAAATATTTACAGGACAAGAGAACCTCAAGGCAATCAATTCCAATCTATAGAACGATGGAAGTTCTTCTGTGGCTATGTTTCAGGTTAGAAAAATCAGCTTTGGAAAAAACAGGAAAAAGAAATAAAGAAATAACAACTGTATTTATGGCTGTGCCCTCAGTCTTCCACTCATAGGCTCAGTTCTTCCTTTCATCATCCTGACCCTTGTGTTGGTTCTTCTTTATTCCTCCAAAGTTGTCCAAGTTTGACATCAACGGGTGTGACTCCCAGCAGGTAGCGGGAGCCGTGGGGAGTGCATACAGTGAGGTATTGGGAGACAGCTTTTGAAGAGGAAGCAGGCAGTGGATGTGACAGGCTGTTGAAAGCCAAGATGATAACAGCATCTGCTTCTGGAAGTCTTAACAGGTAGAAAAGTAAATTATGGGGTGGTGGTGGAATGGATTGGAGGGGTGAGAAGGCCAGGCAAATTCTCTGGATAATGGGATATAAAAACAATGTTGCTCAGTTTCTGCATACATTCACAGCCAACAGAGAAGGCAGACTGAGTGACGGAAGCGTGGAAACACTGCAGAGAATGAGAAAGAAGGGTATATTAAAAACAGATTGCTTCCATTTCTCTCTGGGGGCAGATTTTTTTATGCACAAGGTTGTAATCCCTACTTTATGTTCTGTAGTAACTAGCTCGATAAAATACATCAACCCAGCACATTAAAAGTGAATAAAATGGAGTATATAAAAGTGTGTCAGGGTGGCAGGAAGCTATAGAAGTCAAAACCCCCAGGGTGATTGCTGATTTATTGATGCATTGATGCCTGGTAAAACACTGACGAGTTCAGCAACTTTTGATAAATAGGCAATAATGTCAGGATTTCCTTTGCTAGACACCCGGTTACCAGGTCTCACGCAGCTCCCTGATCTCGAGCCTAACGATCAGGTAGTTGGAGGGAAAGGATGAACTGATCATAAAGAGACTATTTCTCTCTGATGCGACTGTGTTTTTAGTCTCTCATGCACAACAATCCTCGAGAGGAGGAGGGAGGTTCACAGAGAGCTACCGCTTCTGCCAGTGGCCATCAGTGTCTATTTAACAAATCCAGCCTCCCTCTCTGATAACATGCATGTAGGAAAAGTTAGTGTACATTAAATAGCCACACAAAAACCCTCTGGTGGCCAGATTTAACATAAATGGACCATTCTCGAAGCAGCTGGAAGGCTGTACAAACAGTGCCTTCTCAAGGGCATACAACAAGTGTAGGGATAACAGTGGAGCCGCATGTGACTGTACATATCACAACACATCCCACCGCCCCCTGGGCTTGAAAACCTGGTTGAATGCTTCATCACCTAAAGTGCCTGCCTTACTGTGTGTATGTGTGTTACCGTACAGATAAATCAGGCAGATATGTGCATAAATCAAGTGTTACCAACAGTTTATATTTTGCACTCTGTGTGTCAAGGAGATATGAATACTGCATGGTTCACACTCTGAAAAATGACTGTATCCTCATCTGATAGATATTTCACAGCATGGCTCAATTAATGGAATTTTTCAACTGAGCTGCAAGAGAAATCCATAAAACAGATCAAACTGAAAATGCACCAGACAGATAGTGTGTGTATGTGTGTGCACAGTCTGTTTGAGTAAGAGAGGAAGCAGAGAGACACTGACCACACAAACTTGAGGGTCCACTTGGCAAAGCATATGTGGTTATGACTGCCAACTTGTGAAAAATGTCAATTACTCTCTCTACATCTGAAACTTTTATGAATGCTTCTAGGCTGTATCAAAGCCTTCCACCTCACCAGTTCTCTCAAAAATGTTTTCTCTCAGAAAAAATCACCTTTAATTATTAAAAGCGTGGCTTCAAGTTTATTAGTGTTTTTCAGGACTTCCATCAAATTTCTGTCCAAGGAGATGTTGTGCATATCAAAATGATCCTATTGATTCTAACCTCCTTTCTTTGTTGCAAACAGACAGACTGTCAAAATCCTCAGATCTATTGCCTTCAGAGAAAGGCTCGTGATGCATTACAAAGACAACTGTTTGCAGACACACAAGTCATAATAATAAGGGATGATGCTGGTGATCAAAGCTTGGAAATAGCAGGTGGTCTTTTAGTTGACCACACAGGGATTCTGATCTCTTGACCCCACCATGATTTGACCCAGTCTCATAGCCTACTCCACAGCAGAGAGCTGTATATCTTTCCCAGCAATACATCAGATAGACAGAGAAACAGACAGCCCTGATCTTTCTACTTGCATAAGCAAGACTGTTTTAATCCCTTCTGGATCAAAGATGGCATAAAGCTTTGACTCACTTTCATTAGGGTGTGACAGAAACCCTCCCTTTTATTCAGGACTGAACGACCAGATTTGATCAATCAATAGCAGTCCACTAACCCCAGCCTAAGTGGCCCTGGTTTAATCATTCTTTTCTGAAAAATGGAGGATGAGGTGGTGGGACCAGACACACTCCCACGCTGTTTCATCAAAACAGTCTCTGGTCTGGGAATAAGTCAAATTATACCATGCTTTGTTATGTTCTGTTTCAGCAGAAAATCTGCTGCCTGACAAGCAGAACCTCAGAATTTAAGTCCTATCACTCAGAAAATGAAAGTCAGAATTCTAGTGAAAGGACAGAATGGGGATCAGCCAAGCTGATGGAGTGGCTAAGTACAACTGGGCTGCTGTCTGACTTTGCTATTGTTGTTCACTGGAGGAATGTAATCTTCTTAATCACAATCTAAACCTGCAGAACAATTGACCCATTTTCATATGCAGCTTCTTATCTCTGAATGCATGCCCATATCTCATTTAGAAGTGTTAGAAATCCCTTTTCAATCTAGGTGATCTCTTCTCACCAACCTGCCTCCACATTCCTCTAATCCACTCTGATATACTCTAATGCATATCAGCCAAACAGTGTCATGTTTATATACCGAGTAGCAGGTACTGCTTTGCTATGCTCTTCTATGTGTGCTCAACATTATCTGCACTCCTCAGAAAAAAATGCAGGTTTTTCACTACTTATATATATATATATATATATATTTCTAATTAATTTAAATGTAATCTATCATTCCTTTCATTGCTTGCTCACTGGGTCCTTTATGTACAAAGATACTCTTCTCTTAGCATGCCTACTACATTCCAGAAATGTAAGCTAGCCTTAAATTGATGTTTGCTCATTACAGGATATATTTCAACCACTGAAAACAAATTCAAGTATTATAGAAAGTTAGAAAAACATTTTCAAAATCATTTTAAAGTTTTAATTAAAAAAGTCTTATAATCAAGCTAAAATAAATAATTGCCATATGCACAAGAGTCATAACTCACATTTGAAACTGGATAAAAAGTTGCAATCCCAAATAAGAAAGCACATAATCGCATTAATCTGAAAGAACCACACACCCACATTTGAACACTCTGAATGAGTGGCTGTGTCTCAGTGTAGTGCATATAACATAAATCAGTCACGATTTTGGCAGGTTTTCAATGGACTGACTTTGACATATCTTCTGCACATATTGCACAAGGGAAAAAAGCAAATCTCTAATGATTTTGGGTGACATTTGAAGAGTATTTTGCTGACATCAAACACTTCCATGTACATATGTGCAAATGAGGTGATTTAAGACACAACAAGTCTCCAACTCATTCTCCTTCCTGGGGAAAACAATGACCTTTTGTCAAAGCAGCTGGCGTGTCTCAGTTAAACACATGGTGTCCTTTTGTTGTGTTGCCTGATGCACTGGGTTATGGCCACTGGGTTATGGTCTGTCACTCCCAACTCGTCATTTTTCATTGTGCAGGGTTACTGTAGTGACCAGTCTTTTTCTAACCAAATCCGATTTTTTAGTACCTAAAGAATGCCTTTAAATCCCCCCAAAAAACCCATTACTTTTAAACGACCAAACTAAATACTTTCTGTGGCCCAAACTTAACCAGCAAGTGAAAGTGAGTGAAAACAAAATAAATCTGCTAGTGAAAAAAAAGTGCAAAAAAAGAGGCAAAGTACAAAATAGAAAGGTCCAAAGTGCAGATGCACTCCTGGTTGATAAACCAATCAAAGAGGTCTATGAAACATGATCATGATCATGAACATAATCTCTCAGTGTCTAAAATTGCAGTGGCTGATGCATCAAACAAAACAGCATTATGTGACACTCTGAGATAACAGTGCACTGACTACTCCTATTAGGACCAGCTCAGTGTTCAAAGCAAAATAAAATCTCCTACCCTTAAAAATATTAAGAGACCTCAAAGTTTAGTTGGTCAGCATTAACAATGCCTGTTTTTTCTTATATAGCGTTTGGATTTGATTAATATAATTAGCAATGTTAAGTGATTAATTTGCATTCGTACTTGTTTATCTATTACTGAACGTGATACAGTGTTATAATGCACACAAGTTGAACTATGTATGCACAAGCCTGTTTTATATAATCCATGTTTGTGTGTGCATGTGTTTATCAATCTGACAGTCTACCTACACAGCAGAAGAAGGGTGTTGCTGAAGGATTACCATAGTGGTGGCAGACCGTCTGGAGATCAAAAAATGGTCTTTTTGCCTTGACTGGATGCCAGACTGCCTCCCTCTTCTTTCCCACTACTCCATTTCTCTCCCTCTCTCTCTGCATTACTTCTCAATGGAATGAAAGGGGATGGGCTCTCTTCAGCGTGAGCAACGGTGGCATTATTGTCAACGTGAGCTGCCTATCGTCGTCATGTGTTTGGCTGGACCCCTCCTGTCGGGCTGTCACCATGGTGTGAAGATGAGACGTGAAAACTTTGGTGAATTTGTCGAGGGGGAAATAAAGCATGGCGGCCGACTGATCTGACACCCATATCTTCATGGTATCAGTCTCCTCAGACATAGACAAGTCAGTCAGCTGAATCAAATGTAAGTAATACACACACACACACACACACACACACACACACACACACACACACACACACACACACACACACACACACAAATCAATATAAAGTACATCAAAGATTGCCCATTTACTAGCCCATATGAAATTAATATGACATAAGCAGCTGATGCCAGGCCTGGGAGTATCAGAGAGAAAAAAAGCCTGCTGCAAAGAGAGCACTGACCTACATTAAACTGCTTCAGCTAAACAGTAGACTGGACAGTATCAGAATGAACTGATCTGTTTTTCTCTATTACTTTCACTATTGATCCAAGTTTAGAAATCTGTAAAATTCCCTGCATGAAAAAAAGTGGTTTCAAGAAACCATACTCATGTCTAAAAAAGTGGCTTAAAGAACAAAATTGCATATCCCATCTGCTAACAATTCTCCATATCCATATACATGTATATATGGAGGTAAGTGTGTTGTAGACAAGAGTGAAGCCACCAGCTGCTGACCTTTACTAACATCACAAAACTGCAGGGGGTGCCTTGGTTTACCTGACTTACAGCTTGAAAACAGCTCATCAAAAGGTCTCTAATGGGTTACCTACCACCTGTGTGTGTGTGTTTGTCCATTTACTTACGTGTGTGTATTCATATACCAGGTCAATATGTGTGGACATATGTGTCTGCGAGCATAATTTTGCTATGCATATGCACATGTAATGTTTTGATTATATTAGTATAAGTCAACAAGGAAAAGAAAATTACCTTTTTGATCCACTACAAAGTGGATGTGGGCTGTGCTGTGAAGGCCCTCAAAGTGGATGTGAGTCAGCAGACCTTAATAAATCTGAGTTTCATGCTCATCCTTTAATTTGTGATTACCAAGACTGTTCCAACCACTTTTGCATTTTGACAACAAAACCACTCATTAAAAAGTTGCAGAGGTCAGATAAGGTCACAGTCTTTTCAACATAGACTAAATAATTTTAAATAAAAGTACATCTCATTTACAGTTCTGCTTTCATTATGCAAAGCCATCTTAATATTTGACACCGTCTTTGCAAGACTTGGCATTAATTAGCTGTAAAAGTTTAGGCTTGCTCTTGAAGTTTTATTGTTTTTAACCACTGGAACTGAACAGTCATTCCAATAGTGAAAATCAAACTGAAATCAGAGAAAAATGTCAGCATCCACTGGTACATGCAAACTGTTTCTAATTTTGGGTTAATTCTCCTTCAGTGCTAAGGACGAAAGTACTGCTAGAGAGAGAAGTGCAATTAGGCCGAATAAATCCCCTTTCCCACAACCTACCCTACTTCTGAGAATTATTTTGCCCTTTTCCCCAGCAAAAGAATTCATTCCACCTCGTGACTCTTTCAGCAAACCTCCTCAA
Source organism: Heterochromis multidens (assembly GCA_015108495.1). NCBI lineage: Eukaryota > Metazoa > Chordata > Actinopteri > Cichliformes > Cichlidae > Heterochromis > Heterochromis multidens. Next base: position 12,258 of record VUQS01064892.1, read on the forward strand.
AATCTCTCATAATCATCAAGTGTTCCTTGACAGAGTGTCCCTGCGGCTGCTAAGACTGTCCTGATAAAGGTGTGACTCACCTCAATAAGCCAGGGTTACACTCTAAAAGTAGCCACTTATCAATTACATCAAAATGAACCAAAGAAATCAGCTTGCTATTCATTTTTTTTCCCATGGTGTGAGAAGAAATAATGCATGGAGGGAGAGAGAAGATAGGCAGGGAGAGAAACAGAAATGGGGATGTGATCACTGAGGACTAAGATCTCACTTGTGTTAAAAAGAGAAGCCCTGGCATGAGAGGGAGTTGCATGAAGACTGGTGAAAACGGAGCATGGACGCGGGGTAAAATGGGTGCGGGTGTGTGGAGGTGTCTTGGCTGCTATTATAGCTCCCGGAAAGTAGGAACTCAATCAGCGGCCAGGCGAGAGGCCCATTGTGCTGGAGTGTAATGGGAACTGTGAGATTTTATTAAGAGAGAGCAATTGCATGTGCTCCTCATCAGGGTTTCCATTGTGACACTGGTGGTCACAATGACGTCTGGGGAAGATAGAAACAAGGTATTTACAGTGTTATATTCAGGGGAATAGACAGCTCCCAGGAATAGGGTTCCACTTTGACGTAAGGGGCTCTGTTACCTATAATTGTCATGGCATCCTCTTGTTAGGGCTGTTTTCTTTTTTTTTACCCTTTCCCATTCAGCTCAGTCTATTTTTCCTACACTCTTTGCCTTTCTTAGCTCCACTCTGCTCTCTTTTTCATATATTTCATTTATTTGCATTTTAATTTGTCTATCACTTCCCTGAATCCCTCTTTCTGCATTGTAGTAGAACTATACTGCAGAAAGTCAACCTTAGCAAGTTTTGTCTTTATAGCAATTGCATGCATAGTAAGGCCATATGTAGATGAGACAATTGGAAGGAGTGGAGAGAAAGGTGTGGGAGGACAGCACTGAGAGAAGGTGTGTCAGCTTGACTAGTGATGGTTTGATGCTGTCAGAGCTGGGCTCTACATAATGTGTTCATTCTCCCTTGGTGAGTATTGCCAGCTGGGAAAAGGGTGTGTTGTTGACTAACCTTTACTTGCATACAGCTTCATGGTTGAGATGCAATTAATTCTTAGGCTATTAAATTATAAATTCCCTGAAATCATAATATCCTCTTTGCTGAGAGTTGTCAGACTTCCAATAACTATGTGATTGATATAAAAAAAATCTAGATAGTTCTGTTGGCTTTTTTGTATTTTTCTGTCTCTAAACTTTTACTTATATTACTGCTTCTTAAAAATGGTTTTCAGCAAATCATTGGAGACAGGAGTTTCTTGTGTTTTGTGTTTTCAGCACAGGACTCATTTGATACCGTGCTCTTTAACATGTCACCTGAATCATTTCTTTGCTGCTCATGACCAATTACTTAGGAGAATGTACTGCCTTTCCCCATAAAATCACTTTGCTTGTTCTAAAACACGGCAATGTGAGATTAGATAAATTTCTGGAGTTATCCGATCAACAAGCAATTTATTCTTGTTTTATAAAAAAAAGATGATTCCAACATCGCTTGTAAGGTTAGACTTTGCAGGCAGTCATCTCATCCGACTGTGAGATGATATTCTATTAAATACCAAGGCTCCCTCATCACTCTCTGTCCTGATCCTAGCTCTGTCCAAATGAATTCAAACCTACTCGTCTCTGGTCCCATGCAGCCACGACTGCCACTCCATCACGGCCAATCTGATAAAGGGATGAGAGAGGATATCATGTGTTCCTCACACAAATCCTGCCTGTAATCCGTACATTGTTGTTGTTCTGCTTCCCTCACTGTAATCTCCTTGCAAGTCCTTTCTGTCCCCCCAGTCCACCAAATATAGTATATCAAACATCTCGGTCAGCCACAATTTGAGGGAGATAAAGAAAGAGAAAGGACACAGTTAACTGAAAAAAATCTTTATGAAGTACCAGGTTCCCTGTGAAAGAAGGTTGCTGATAGTGCCAGTATGTGGCATAATACTGCTACAAATGCTAGCCATCTGATAATGAGGCAGGGCAGAAGGGGGTGGGGAGTAGGATTACATTCCCCAACAGAGATAGGGACCAGCACAGTCCGTATGTGGTCCAGTCCCTCATAATCCCATTTGACCACAATTCATTTAAAGAGGGAGATGGCTAAAGAGTAGAAAGCAGAATGAGTGATGGAAAGATGTGTTTGAAATGAATGGATCGCACAGTCTTAGAGACCAATGTTACTTTAATAAACAGATTAATTCTCTACCTTAATTCCATCAACACAATCGGCAGCTCCAAACAAAGCCTGCCAAATGTTGTTTTCTCTATTATTTTTTCTGCTCTTCCCCCTACAGAGGTGACTTGATTTTGCCAGTGCTATTCACCAGTGAGTTTATTTCACTGTATAGCATGCTCCATCTGTTAAGGTCTGAGAATGCAAAGTGATTGCTGTCGCATACTATTTCTCTGATGTGACTGGATATTTGTTCCAAGTGCAGCCCCAAAATGAGCCACCCGAAGGATAGGTAAAGTTGCACGCACGCACACTCACAGGTAACAGTTTTTTCCCAAATACACACTTGCAGAAGCACACTTGAAAACACATTCTCTATCTTCAACTGGCCTTTATTTTTATCCCGGTGGTGACAGTCTGGATCGTGTATGGCATCTAAGCCCATTAGCATCAATAATATGGTTTGACAAAGGGAACAAAAACCTGAAAATGGATACAGACACGGTGAGAAGCACAGTGAATTAGACTAACTCCTGAAAGGGTGCATTGCAGCACAGCTGACATGGACTATAAACCTGTAGACATGAACCAAAAGTATTGTTTTTGAAGTCTAAAATATGTAGAACCATGGTCAAAGTTTGACATGAAATGCAATCAGTACACAGACATTTGTGTTTGAATTGGATCATTGCCTGTGATTAACAAGGGAAGAGCCAGGTGTTGTAGAGCCTCAGGGTCAGTTTGGGGCTCTGCTGGCTGGTTGATAGTGGCAAAGCTCCACTGAACACTGTAAACTTGACTGTATGCCACAGGATTCAATTTACAAGCTGCTGGTTTAAGCTGGCACGAAGAACCACCCTGTTGTTTGCACCAGGACACACTGTCTGTTTTGGAGGCTTTTTGTCCTGCAGTTAACGAGCACTCTAGCGGGAGAGAAACTGTAATGGTCGATTATGGCTGTGATAATGGCAGACTCTTTTGTGTGCTCACAATGGTAGAAAACCTGTCCTCACTGAGAGGAAGGAAAACAAATGAGGAAAAAATAAACTCTCAGTTTGCAATCCTGCAAAGCCTGCTGCTTTTATGTGATGTGCTGACTGAGGGCTCAGTGCTCTCTGCCTGTGGATCTGGATTCCAGTCAAGGGGATCACGCATGCCCACACCCCACCAACCCTCTCTCATCCATTTTCCTCTTTCCTCCACAAACACACATTTGTCACACATTTTCTCACTTACAAAGGTGTTCTTACAGGTACACCAGGGCACTGCTCTGTATTCCTGCTGTATTCTATGATTTCTTTTCCACTCCAATTCATAAATAATGCTGCAGGCATTTTCCTGCATTTGAGAAAAAAAATGCTGATTGAATACATTAAGTGAATATTCTGAGTTTACTGTTTAACTTTGAAGCACTGGATTAGAAAGCAGTTTCAAAACCAACATATGGTAAGTGAGCAGGTGCAGTCACAGACTGTAAAGTAATCAGAACAGTTTTCAGGAACAAGCACAAAGGCTGCTTGTTATTAGAGATTTTAGAGCAATTTATGGTTCATATGTGAAAATCAGTTGCTTGTAATAACACAGTTTAGGATGTACTGTACAGAAGAATATTATGCATTTGGCATGAATCTTTAAAGGGCTAGAATAAAAATATCAACTAAAGTTTCACTCAAAGAAAGCAAAAAAGCAAGAACATTCACCTAGTGAACCATCCAAAGCAGAAAATGAGAGCTTAACACAGCAACTATAACCAGCAAAGAAATTCATGGCGCGCCAAACAACTGGTGCACACAATCAATCCTAAATCTGTATCAGTTAGAGATCAGAACTCTTACAGATAAAAGGTTTTGAAGAGGACCACATAGATTTTTCACAATCACAAGGAGTCCACAGGTGTCTGGGGTGAAGAACCATCTTTCGCTGACAAGACTGAGATGACAGTGTCAGTTAGTGAACTGCAATGAGAGTTCAGCACAATTAATCTCTGCCTGGGGCCCTTTAGCAACAGCTACAGTGTCAAGCTGTTGATGAGGTTGTCCAGAGTGACCACGCTCTGTCTTCAGCTGATTAGTCAAGAGTGTTTACAAAGCCACCACAACTGTGGGCAGCCATTTGTCAGATGCCCTGTAATTAATCCATTTCCATGGGAGCCTGTTGGGAATCTGTGGGGATCACTAAGGAGGCCCTTGAAAGGCAATTATTAGACACACAAAAACTCAACTCTGAGACACACACACACGACAAAGAGACACAGACGTATTTTGAGTGACACTGGACTCTGATGTGTTCCTAGCCCTTTGACTCTGAGTAAGAGGTTTGATTAGAAAAAGACCACAGATCAGAGCCTGAAGCAGCTGCCGCTGCAGAAGAGACAGTTGGAAAGTGTTACAGAGGATGAAAGAAAAATAAAAAATACATGTATTGTTGTCAGAGCCATTTTTAGACAGGACATGCAACAACTACACTGGGAGCTTCATTAGTGTGCTAAAGTGACATTAACGTGCTGTGAATGTTCCTCACTGCTTCAGAAATACCCAAAACAGTGATGGAAAAAGCCACAGTACACATGAAAAATTTGCTATATGCCTGAGACTGGACAAAAAGTGGGTGCCAATTTTACCCACTTTTAGACTCTGAGTCTTACGCACTTGTGCAAGACAAACTCTGAACATAATTTTCAACATTTCAGCGAAGATACACTTTAATTATAATTTCACATCTCTCACAAAATGAAATGTCCCTAAAATAAAGTTTTTTTTTCTGTGATCAATATATAAATCTCAAAAAGACACAAGAGACAGTCACGATCTTCTGTGCGCCTATCCATTATTATGACTGCGTGTGGTTCAATCTTGTGATACGTTAGTAGTACTAGGTCTAAACTAGCCTGATTGCTGTTACCAGGGTGCTCATTCAGACATAAAGCTGACATATTCAGATGCCATCAGATTAACAGAAAAAGGAGTGCATGACTGAAAGGGGCTTAAGTAGGCTCATTTATCCAGACACTTTAAGGTCAGCTGGTCTTTTTGCCATGACAGACAATATTTGAGTGTAAATGGCTGACATTTCCAGGAGGATGTCTTCAAGATACCTTACAGACGACTGCAATGATGGGAAAGGCAATTTACAAGCAGTATCTACAGGAGTGAAAAAGGCCTGTTGCCTAGAGAGACAGCAAAATGGTCAACCACGTTTTGCTAGCCACAGAATCAATGTTAAGCTATGCCATGCTAATAGATATATTCTCTAATGATAGCATCCGCATGCCACATTTATTTATGCTTAATAATGGGGAAAATGTTTCTTCAATCACTCAGGTGTTTGACACCATGCCTGAGTGCACAACGCTATCTCCAACCCAAGCAGAGAAAACAGATGTCCAGTGTCTCCCTATAGTGCAGTATCCAGCTCCCACGGGGCATGCACAAAGTCACCCAGTCACCCATGCATTAAAGAGAGGCAGCTGCCAGAGTGTAAGTGTCCAAAAACTCAGTGAGAGACAGATATAAACAAGCATGACAGTTGGTTTTGGGGATGCGAAGAACACTGATTGACAGAGCTCTGTCGGCCGGATTAGAGACGTTCATTTCGTCCTGAACTCAATTATATTTTACAAAGGCTGACATCCCCAGTTAATTGCAGCCTTTCCACATGAGGGAATTATTTGCACTTCTCAATTCCCTGGCCATGTGTACTCTGTTCCGCATGTAGAAGCTTCATCTAATATGTGGAAATATTGCAAATTAGATGAGTAAAAAAAAAAGCAAAAGAAAAAAATGGGTAAAGAAAAAACTTAGGGAAGTGTCGAGGGGCAGAAAGCAGTGAAGTACTAGTACAACTTCAAGAGAGACGCATCTGGGTGAGTCGTCTGCCTCAGTCTCTCAAGTGTGTCTGGATCTTAACTCTGAGACAGCTTAGTTCAGAGACAGATGTAGAGTGACAGCGCTGAGATGATTGACACGGTGATGAAGAGACGAGGAAGAGAGGAGAAAAAGGTTGTGCAGCGCCACTGGCTCCACCGTAATGAAAATGTGAGTCTTGCCCAAGGAAGGATGTGACAGGAATCCCAGGCTGGTTTTGTGCTGAGGAGGTAATGTCAGGGTGGTAATGTCAAGAAAGCCCACAGGCCCGGCATAGGAATTTCTGCATATGTGTGCCAAAGTACCTTCATACCTGTGTGTACATCTGTGCGTGTTTTTGTGCATCCAGGGTGTGGAAATAAAGCAGAAAGACTCCAGGGTGGTATATCCTGGATTATCCAGCCATTTCTAACGTACCCTCACTCCTCTCAGCAGACATCCCATGGCTGACATGTGTCACCACACACAGCCAGATTATCAGGCCTCTAATCCACCTCTGAGGCTGACTGGGTGGGTGAGAGGGCTTCGGAGGATCTGCCACACCAAGAATAATCCAGCACCTAGTATTTCAGGAGTGAAAGGGAGGGGGGACATGTTGTTGCTCTCCTTACTGTCACTGTCGCTGTATGTTCGAGGTGCCATGTGGCCTTGGATTAGATTTGTTGCTCTTGCTGACATTTGGAAAGACAGCTGTCAGCAAAACCAAAACACTATGGAGGCCCATATATCTCTGCTATCCTTGGGCTATCCCTGATTGCGGGGTAGGTAATCCTGTATCGATGTTTTTGTGGTCTTGTTTGTTACAATGGGTATCAATGACATCACTAGTGCTGACATTGCCTCACCAGCAAACAACACCATTGTTTATCTTTGTCTGTGAAATACTGGGTCGAAAACATTCCCAAATGGGAGCAATGTACTGCCAATGAGGTACCAGTGTAAACAAGTAGACGGGAAATATTTACTGATAATAATCTCATCAAACAGATGAATGAAGCTTTTCTGAGGAGTAAACATCTTTTGTGTGTTAGATTTGTGGAGATATGATATGGTATAATATATTCTGCAGCTATCCTAGAAGTGCAGTCACACACTCCTAAAATAATGATTCATTTTTACATTTAATAATAGTGAAGATGCATGGAGGCTCAATTAAAGTGCCTGGGTTGTTTAGCTCTTGTCAGAGACACTTGACACTGATCTCTCATTTGGTCACTGGGGCCATGATAAGTGGAGCTTCAGGAGTATATCAGTGTCACACTATACAAATGTATGAAAAATTAAGATGATCATATCATAAAAATTTATCTATAGGTTTTATTTAATGCATTTAGAAAGACGTGCATGCAAATATTCTTTCCTTCTTAAATATCTGTCAAACGTGTGACTTTCCTCCACATACACACATAGGTTAATTTATTTATGAACAACGTGTTCTCTTTGAAAAATTTTTTACACCTAATTCTTTGGGTCTTTTTTCCATCTAATTTCTTCATGTGAGGACGCATGTCCTGTATGATTTTTATTTTATTTCATTTTATTTATTTATTTATTTATTATTTCATTTGGTATCACTAGAGCTGAAATTGGCTTACCAGCAAAAAACACCAATAGTTATCTTTTTTCAATTAATAATATTAATAAATGAAAACATGCATGGCTATAATTAACTAAATAATTAAATAAGTAACCTTGACTACAATGTACAATTCCGGAAAAGTTGGGATGTTCTTTAAATTTGAACACACTGACAACCAAAGGACTTCCAAATCACTTGAGCCAATATTTTATTCACAACAGAACATAGATAACATAACATATGTTGAAACTGGGAAATTGTACACCTTCAGACCTTGAGACCTGTAGTAAGCATCAAATTTGAAATGAGCTCATTTTGTGCATAAAACTGTAAAATTTCTCAGTTTAAACATTTGTCATGTTATCTATGTTCTGTTGTGAATAAAATATTGGCTCATGTGATTTGGAAGTCCTTTGGTTTTCATTTTGTTCAAATTTAAAGAACGTCCCAACTTTTTCGGGTTACTTGTGGGGTTCCACAAGGTTCAGTGCTGGGTCCTAAACTATTTATAGCATACTGTTTATAAATTACATGTCTAAATTGTTAAAATTCACTTAATTTGCTGATGACACTGGAAAAAGATTCTGAATAAAGTAGAAAGCAAACATAAAGTTTTAAAAGACTGGTTTGACTTTAATAAATTATCACCAAATTACAGCAACAACAAATACTGAAAAAGAATCTTGAGCATGATAACTGACCATAAATTATGTTGGAAAGCTCAAATAAACAATGAAAAAAATGAAAATGTCTAAGACTATTGCACTATTATATAAAATAAAGAGATCTTAAAAAAAAAATATATATATATATATATGTGTGGTATTTTTCCCTTATAGCTCCACACATTACCTGCTGGCTGGAGGTTTGAAAAAACGCATACAAAAAAAACACTAATCCAGTTTATATAGAGAAGAAAGCTCAGAGAATTATAAATGGATTGGATTATTATGAACCAACCAACAGAACAGTTAAATTACAAGCCTTAAATTTTTATGATTTTGTTGATCTCAACACTGCACTGATAATGTACAAAGCATGTAATAATCTCCTTCCAAACTGTGTTCAGCAGTTGTTTGATAATTAAAAAGTATGATCTCAGAAAAAATGTTATGCTTTAAAAAGCAGGGATCGTTACAAATATTAAATAAAGATGTCTATCTGCCAGAGGGGTAAGCTTTTGGAACTGCTTTGACAAGGAATTAAGATAGGAGAAAAATAAAATAAAATCCGGTAGTAAGCAAATATAAAACTTAAGAATGATCATCACTGTTTATGAAACATTATTTTTTCATTTTATTTATTTATTTATTCTTAATTTATCATTTTCTTTGTTCACTGCTTTGGTGAAATCAAGTATTGATAAGGAATTAATAAGGAAAAACTTCAGCTTACAACAATAATTACTGTTTTTCTGTTTCATTAAATTTTTTTGCTAGCATTTATTTTATGGGGATTTTGGGGTTGGTGTAATTTGGAAAAACTGTTAGTAGTGACTGAAATTTTTTTAAAGAAATCCTTATAATTTTAGCATTGTTGTTCTGTAAAAAATGTGATATCGTAAGGTGACTCTTGTGGGGATGAACCGTCTTAACTGCATTAAGTCTTAGAGAATAAGAAGAAGCTACTTTAGGCTGTTCCCTTGTCACAAAGGGTCATCACAGAGGGTAGAGTTTTACATTGGAAGCCCTTCCTGACGCCACCCCAAAGGGGATTTGTGTCTCTAGCTGGAATCGAACCTGCGACCTTTCGTTTGCCAAGCAAATGTTTTAACTTTAAAGTTTTAAAGTTAAAGTTGATTGACAAATTGCAAACACCACCTTGCTCAATGAGAGTCAGAAAGTGAGCTGGGCAGCAGGGCAGTAGGACAAGTCTGCGCCAAGAACAGGGACTCCCTGCTGCTGCAAGGCACTCCACTGATTAAGACAAGCCAATCACTCTTAGTGTCAATGTCAGGTCTGCTAAGGACATAGCCTTTCTCTAACCTCAAAGAAGGTGAGTAGCTTGCCAGAGCGCCAACACCAGTTCATCCAACTCCCCATTAGTTGGAGCAAACCAGTGAAACCTGACCTCTGGAGACCCCTGACTCGATTCTGCCAGCTTATTAAGCTCGGGCAGTTTCAGGTTAGACAAAAGTGCTGTTGCTGTAATGATGTAAACAATTCATAGTGGTATAATACTGTGAGACAATTATTTTGCAAGTTATTGTTCTGTCATTGTTTTGAGTGTGGGTGTTGCTCTCCATCTGGGAGATAGGGAAGTCATTAACTCTGCACAGACAGTTTCCAATCACAGAAATTGTTGGAAATTACACAAAACTAGCATCCATGCAGCAATACTTACAAACTTCCTGCCCATATTTTGTTTAAGGTGAGATGTCATACAATAGATCTCATAGATAGTGTGCAGTGACTAACTTCTCCATGTGTAAGACAGTTAAATGCAAAGGAGAAGAAAAATAACACCTGAAAACTACTCTCACTGTACCACCATGGGGCCTCTGTGGTTACCACAATACATGAATGATGTGGAGACAATCATACTGTAGTCATGTCATGGCTGAGGTGGTCATGCAGGAGATGTAATATATTCTATGTGTCCGGGCTGAGCTGTTGCAATACTATCTTTATGGTTAAACGTGTCCCTGGAGACAGCAGTGCAGGGGTTAGAGCGCAGAAACACATATTGAAGACTGCCCACCTCTCTGCTGGAGGGCCTGGCCACCAACCTCACAGATTTTTTAATAGCACACTAAAATGCTGCGTAAAGACTAAATTGCTGCCCTCAATGGGCAACAGATGATGGAATTAAAGAGATTTAGAGCTGTGGGAGAAACAGGCTGCGGAATGAGGGAAGAGAGGAAAGAGGGCAGCAGAGCACACCAAGGCAGCATCTGGCCCTTGTAGGGGCAACACAGCTCTCTGGGAAGTCTCTATGGAGCAAGAAAGGGGCTGACTGATAGCTCTTTCTAACACCCACTATGTGCACAGACTGGCACACACCTACTAGTAACACCTGCTGCACCCATATGGTGCTACAATATCACCTTATCACCTAAACAAAACTAGAACATGTGAGGCATAAAAAAAGTTCTTACCGTGAAATTGTGAGGGCATCGCACAAAAAAACACTCATTCCAACCCTACCCCTACTCGGGGTAACCATAGCAACCCATCACCTGTCGTCTCCTTGACAAGAATAAGCACAGAGCCAGGTCAGAGTGACACATTTTCTCTAACTCACAAACATGCAGGGTGATTTTTCATGTGCTGCGCAGTTCCTCATAATCTCTCATATTCCTACCAGAACATGAGCAGACACATACAGCCTACTCTATGCACACCAGATTTATCATCTGTCTATTCTCATACCCTCCCTTTGTTCTCTGCTGTGCTCTCCACTCTCTGTTTGCCTCTCATTAACTAACACTTGTACTGTCACCGACATACACATAGACACATGCACACAATGACACATTTCAGCGTTACTACTCTTGCCAGAGGAAGCTGGTAAAAATGGCAACATTTATCCTGACCTGGCATATTCTGAGCCCAAGTGAAAATGTGGCCCACTATAAAGGGCTGGTGGGCTGCAGCAGCCTCTCTATTCACTAGAGACAAAACCTGGATCTGTGGCATGATCTGGCTGGCTGGACTTATGAATAGAGCCAACAATCCAGCAATGGCAGACCCTGTTAACCTTTCTACAGTGAGGTTCTGCCTGGATGTATATGCCATAGTTTGAGAGAGGAGGTGCATGTGTTTTATACTAGAGAAGGGGTAGGTATTTAAGAAAAAATGGAACTGATGATGACAGCTCCGTGCTCCATGTGAGCTCATGATACAGCCATGCACAGCACAACGAGGATAGTGATTTGAGACAAACAGCTGCAATATACTGGGCGACAAGTCAGTGAAAACTCCAGCAAAAATTTACTAACTGCAGCCTCATCCCTCACTACTCTCCCACACAAACTTGTGCTTTTATCTCATCCCAAGTGTGAAGGAAAGTTAAAAATAATTCAGAGTAGAAAGAGGGGGCTAGCAAACTGACACATTCCAACAAGCTCTGGTGTAAAGGATGAAGCTAAAGCACAGTGCTGTTTATATGTTAGGATGGGACAGGCTTTGTCCCAGGTGATAGGAGGGGGATGGGCCTTACCACCTTGGCTCTTATTTTCCTATTGCTTTCATCTTGCTGCGCACCGCAGACCCAGTGAGTCACCCAGTGAGCAAAACACAGCCAAAACCAATAGCCAGCAGATAGCATCTCTTACGCTAACAAGCTTTTCACTTGGGGATACCATCAGCTCCCTGGTTTTCTCGTACAGCTAATTAGGGATGGACTGAGAAGCAGACCTGCAGCCATCTATACACCCTGTTTTTATCCCCTCTTCTCTCAATCCTTTTCAAATCTGATGCTTTTCTGTCTTTGTCCTGCCCCTCTTTGTCTCACTCTCTTTCCATCTTCTTCTCTTCCTCTCACTCTCACTCTTCGAAGGATATCTCTCGCTCAATTCCATCCACACTTCATTCACTTTATATGCCCCTATCTACCATCTTCCAATCCACTACCAACGCTGCCATCACTGCCACTGTGTCCGGCCCAAGGCCACTACTGCCTCTTAATCCCATTAGACCAAACACAATCAATTATCCAGCCAGCCATAAGGATCTGAGAGCATTAAAAGGTTAGCTCAGGAGATTTAAAGCCATTGATGTCTATGACAGCAATGCACCCTACACCTCCTCCTTCAAGCGCTCCCTGCTTACCAATGTAGTAGTGTGTGTATATGTGTGTATGTATGTCAGCATGTGTTCATCAACATGACACCCTGGCACCAACTTGAGCCACCATGCATCGCTAGCGGATCTTTAATCATGTCCCTGCAAGTCCTGGCAAATTACTGCCTTGTGATGGTAATCGATAAAGCGATAAACACAGCCGGGGACTGAAGCTGCTGGAGCGAAGAAATACCGCTGCGGCCACTGGTTGAGTTTTTGAGGTTCTTTTTTTTCCCTCTCATAATCTGATCCCCCTTGCAAAGAGTAAAAGGAAAAAAAAAAGTAAACGAGAAAGACTCTCTTCTTCCAAGAGGACCATTGTAGGCGAGAGAACAATGCACCCTGATACACTGTACTTGCATTGAGAGTTACGAGAGTTGCGAGATACAGGTGCAGGTCAATCTGATGCAGGCAGGTAGAGTGATATAATCATATTGTAATCTGTACTCATCTCACCTCCCTCCATATGTCCCACCACTGGCTGTCTATAAACTCAATGCCCCAGTGCCGCTCCATTCATCGCTTGATCTAATTCTCCTACTCCTTCGCCTTTATCTTTCCCATACACTCTTCTCCTACACTCTCTCCTCGCTGACTTGTTCCTTCTCAGGCGAGAAAATTAAATATGATCATTCCTCTTCAAAGGCACCACTATTAGCCACATAATGAATATTCAGTTAATGTAGCAGAGAGAAGACTGTGTGAGTAACAGAAATAAGTGACAGCAAAAGGTAAATCTCTTGCACTCATTTTAGATGGTGCCACAGCACAACTGCTAAAATCACATGAATGCACATAACATTCCATATAGACTTTATAGCCAATAAATTTAAAGCACAAATTAATACACATATCTTCTTGCTATGAATAGAAAGCTCTGTGGCATTTAACGGTGTGATTGTACAGCTACATCATCAGAATCTAATACATCACTTATGGCTTAATAACATTTTCAATGATGAATCACAGATTATGGTGCTATTATGAAAGACTTCCTCAAATCACATGTCCCTGAAGCAATCTCCACTGAAAAATTATTTTCCTACAGCTTGCAAGGCACTGAAGCACTTGTGGCTCCACCTTAAACTCCTCTGCTAAGAACTTGTCCGTTTGTGTTCCAGATGCAGCTGCCAAGCACCTTCTCTACTGGGATTCAAATGTGTTTCCTCATGCAGACACGATAGCCACTTTCCAATTTCAACTTCATCCTAAAGCACCAATTTCTACTGCCGTGCCGGTGATTGAAATATGAAACCCTGCATATATACAGGCCATTACAGAGAATACAAGGCTCCAGCTGCTGTCTGTCCGCTCAGGGAACTGAGAGGAGAAGAAACAACAGGGATCAGCTACGACCAGAACACATTTCTATTTATTTATTATTCAATAAGGCTGAATTGGCCCCTGACCCCCAGTAGCAGCTCATGCCAAACTACCCTCAGAAGAAAATCGCAGTATTGCTGAATCGAGAGGAAATCAAACAGAATCCCTGGGGCTCAGTGGTATGAGAGTTCAAATCTGACAGAATTTGATGAGTCTCCCCTTTGAGTAATTCCTTTTTTGCTGTTTTTGATTTATGTGAACATGTTTCAGAAGCACAAACATTCACTTTCTAGGGCAGTACCATCAGCACAGACATGCCGACATAGAAATAACAAGTAAATAAGTGAGTCGCCCCAATAAGCAGAGTCGTCGTAGGCATCCTAAGTGAGCTTTTCTCTAAGAACGCTCTTGCATCTGCTCTTTCCTTCGTTCTCTTTCCAACCTTGCAAACCAGTGTTTGGTTTTTTTTGTTGTTTTTTTGTTTTTCAGGGACAACAGGTATTGTTTTTATCTTTCTGTTATGCCCCTCCAATTTTCAGCAGACAAATTTGATGAGAAGGCGCTTCTAACCTTATTTCAGCTGATGAGAAAAAAACAAAAAGAAGTAACTGTTGCTCAAGAGCAAAAAGGAATGAATTGAGTAGCATGGCATATAAAACATACAGCAGATAATATTTGGGGAATGAATGAAGAAGGGGGAGCAAATGCTGCAATTACACTGTTGTTTGCAGCTCCCAAGGTTGTTTCAGCTGTTAATTAGTTCAGCTTGATGGCTTGCATCCATTGGTGCAGTCTAACCCAGTTAAGTCAGTTGCTCAATGAGTTTTCTCTGGGCCTTAAATACTGAACCACTTCTGTACAGGAACCTGGCTCAAGGTTAGTATCATGGTGTCAGTCATGCCCAGTGTCTGACACTGAAAGTCTGCCATGCTCCTCAAGTGGCTGCCAGAGAACACTCACCAAGGTTATGTCTGTCAAAGGCAATGAATATCCTACTTATCTCAATCAAAGTCCTTCACAAATCTTTGAGGGATTGGTTCTGCCTGTGCTTCAAACTTGAAAAAATAAGGACATTAACTCTTATTGATGAGGGGGAAACAGTCACGCTGTTGCATCTAAATTGAACAGCTTGACAGATAACATCTTGAATTATTAAGCCGCAACCAATCAAATAAACATCTTCAATTAATCAATTAAAATAGTTGCCAACCAAGTGAAACAGATGAAAGCATTTGCATATTCTTGTTTGTCATACCTCTCATCTGTGTAAGGGGAACACACTATCCAATTTCTCCTCTGTGTTTGGTATGGGAAGACTGACAGTCAAGGCTTTTGATAGTGATAAATAGAAAAATAAAATACACATTTCATACTGAACATTTTTAAAAATCTGCTTCAAATAGCTGCAGCAAAAAGCCAAGTACAGAACTGAAAGCATTTCTCCTCACTTTATATACTGTATGCAATTTGAACACTGATGTTCAGTTAACAGTGGTTCATTATTAATGGGCATGTACGGTAATGACTGTGCTTAAATGCCAAACCACAGAGAGATAAATTAACATATCTTCATGTCCCCAAAGTCAATCTCAAAGAAATGAATTGTGCAGTAATGACAATAAATTACTGCACTTTGTTTCCACAGGATATAATCTATAAGTTGGTTGACAGGCAATGTAAATGTGTTGTTTGTGCAGCATAAATCACTAGCTAACAATGTAACACCTGTGGATTTTCAAAAGTAAAAGAAATCCTCTTTCAAGCCTCTCAACTGCTCAATATTTCACACATAATATTAACTGATCTTTTCTACAGTGACATCACACGCAAATGGAGGAATAAGCTATGATGGATGCTGTGATAATTATAATTTCAGTGATATAACAGCGAGGTAGACAGAGGCTTGATACATCGGTTTGTTTTGTATCCAGTGAGTAAACACTACATGAAAATAACAATGAAATGACAAGCATGTCTTTCTTAAATGCTGGAGCCTTCTTGAGTATGATCATGCTGGGGCATTCACCTGTGTGTGACTCTGTCTGTGTGTGTGTAGTTGTTTGTTTGATCCCTGCAACATCTTCCATCTCCAGGGGCAGTGGTTCCCTCTCTCATCAACCATGCCCAGCCAATGTGACTGTCGCTCCCAATCTGCAATGAGAGGGGAGCCTGTGCCTATTTTTATAAATGTATTCATATTCATTAGTCCTGAGTGTCATTCATAGCAGCAGTTTTTTAATGCGGTGCGTAACCATCAGAGGCTGCCTCCTCTCATCTCACAAATTAATAACACAGGCAATCACTGCAAAGGTGCCTACTGTCAAACAACAATGGCTCCTGATTTCCATCAACTATGCACACTTCCTCACTTCCACATGACACAAAAAAACACTGAGTGATCTTCCCTTAGGGAATCACACCAAAAATGCCATTGTAACAGCCTTTGAAATATGAAATCATTAATTTAAGTGAGAATTAATTACAACCTTTTTTTCTCCCTTGACCCACCGCAGTATTCTGCGTCATGACATCTTTGTGGCAGCCGGTTAATTGTGCAGAATAACTGTGTGAACGCTGGCTGCTAATGAGAGCAATTAGGCATTAGGCTCGCACAAAACTTCAAACGCTTGCTCAAAGACTCCATACTTTGGCTTGATTGGCTTGTCTGCATTACTGGGGCCACATGATGAACACATGATATTTCTCTGTGATATCCGGGAAAATCAGCTCTCCTGATAAGACTGACATGACTGTGCATTTTGACATAAAATAAAGTTTACATGAAGACACAGAATGCTTTTCTGTATGCAGCCCATCCATTTTCTTCTTGCACCACTTTGGGCACTGTGCATGCTTAAGTGATGGAAGTGCGCTGCTTCTCACAGCCTTGCCATGTTTTTTTCATGGCCATTGTTTCTGCTCCACCCCACTTTAAATCAACGACACAATGCATCCCCACCACCACCACCGCCACTACAAACGCCCCCACCCCCATTACTCCACCGTACTTCACTCTGGACAACATTAATAAAACAGGCTTTCAATGATGCAGCGAGGAACGCCACATTGGTCTCTGAGCAGTGGTGTGATTAAAGCTTTTAAACACCGCCACCCTTTGAGTTTGCATATGTCAGCTCTGCAGTCTGTTTGTAAGAAGGTTGGTAGGGTAAATGTTCCCTCTGTAGTTTGCCTTATCATTTTTTTTTCCTTCTTCCCTATTTCTCACTAATGCAGTAAGGGCAAGACCGGGTCCACTTTAACATACACAGTGATAAAGTAACATTCAGTAATAAAATTGGAACATTAAGAGCAAAGCCCACAAAGGAACATAAAAGTAGAAAGGTACTTGCTGTGCAACAGTGATGGGTACAGTTCGCACAGCTCTACTTCCTGTACTCATGTATCATGCAAACCTATTGCTACAGTACCTTTATTCCATTCTGTTTCTTTACTGCAAGAGTATTCACTCCGAACCATCTGAGACACTAGGAGATCGGTGTAACAAGCACTGAAAGAACACATTTTTGACTGGTCATTTCTTCTCACAATTCCTTCACTGTAATCTAATGATGGCAACCCCTTGAGTGATTACAAAAATGAAAATCAAGACTACTTATCGAATTCCATGTTGGTCAGAGCAACTTCATTTAACTGATACAATCCCACTGACTCTCCCATTTTTGCAGACGCCACAGGCAAAGAACATGTCCAGTATTGTTACAATAAAATATGTGCTCAAACATTTTTTCACTGAATGAGGAAATTATTCTTTGAAAGCACCCCCATCCAACCCATCACCACTTGCAAATTCAAACAGCTTGACCAGCACTTTGACAAAGATTTGGGGACAATGATGTGGAAATGTAGCCTTAGGCCTCCGCAACAGCACCACAAGTCAGAGCGACTGCAGCCATCATTTGTCCACATGTACAATCTGCTCACTAAGAAGGACAACAATAGCCAACCCCCCTTTTGTTGCTGCGGTAATGCTTTCGGTTAATTCAGGCATCACAAATCAGTTTTGAGCTATCATATGCGTGTCATATGTGATGTAAATCTGATTTGGCTTTACTCTCTTGAGTGAAGCTCTGTCTCAGCCCAGAGTGTGTTCATGCGGTTGCAGAATCTCCAGTGTGGAGACAGACGTCCAATTTTGTCAGAAGACCTGCTGGTGCAGTACAGTGCATGTCCCCAATAGGGGACACTTGGGCCCGTTTGTTTAGCTACTTCACTCTGGCTTTGAGACAAGAGGAGACAGTGACCGAGGCATCTGGGACATGGTAGTCCCCTGCAGAATTAAACAGGCTGCGTCTCAAGCCCCACTGACAGGAAATCTCACTCAGATCACAAAAGGCAGCACTGATTGTGTCTGACATGTGCATCCTTTTTCTTCAGATGCAATGCCTTTGTTTTGTCTGGATTACTTGTGTGTAGGCATTTGTATTTTAGTGTAGCCTCTTTCTGTTTGTGTGTTTATGTGACTACGCGTGTGAATGTGCGTGTCTGTGTGTGTGTGCAAGAGTCCATTCAGCCTGCTCTTCATCTAAAATTGAAACCGTGACCTTTTTATAAATATTGGCTGTCTGTGAGAGTACGCAAAACCTAAAGAGTGTGTAAAAGGGTGATTCCAAATTAAAAAATTAGACTCATGGGGGATAACCAGAAATTGGTTGTGTCTAATCAGCCGAGTAAAGCGCTGAAATACAAGGGTAAATGTATAAAAAGGCTGGCAGTAGGAGAAGTGGAAGGGTTACTGTTTGGGCTCAAACTGGGCACACTAATCCCTTTGATCCCCCCATTTTACTGTCAGCTGTTTCCTAGCTACCGTCGGATCTGCACAGAATTTAGGATTTGTGCTACTGTACACCACAGCAATCTCTACCCCACTGATGCAGCGCTCTCCTTTCTTTCCTCCATCAATACCCCACCCAGCATCAACATCCGTAGCAATATTCATTTCTCTTTCTGTTCCCCTTTCTCCTCCACCTCACTGCAGTTGGCAGTGACTGCGACATGGCAATGAGACAGGTTAAATTGGAAAGTATTTTGCACAGAGGACCATCAGAACATGACGCTTCACACTGAAAAAGCTGATTCTGATTTTGTCTATTCACACGAGACACCATGGCTGTGCCCCACTTTCATTAGTTGTGCCGAAAGTAGCATTCAAATACTGGTCTTTTGAGAAAGCTCTATTTAGCAATAATGAAACAATCTACATGTATTTGTGTCAATGCATGTGTTAGAATAAGGAAATGTGTTTGGTTATTAGCATACTTGCACACTTTTGCCGTGTGCATGCTTGTGCATCTGCTAACATGCATTAAAGCAATAAAGACACTTTATTGGATTCCTCTTTCAAGCTGCCTTTGAAATTAAAATAAATAGGCAAATGTATCTGCGCAGGATCTCTTTCATCCTTGTCAGTATTGGTTGCTTTTAGAGGTGCAATGCACCACAGACTTCCCACTTAACCTCTGAGGAGCTCTCCCAAACTGATCCTAAATCATTCCAGGCAGAAACACATGGCCAACTCGATTTGCGTATTGGCAGATTCATGCTTCATTGTCAAACACTGGCTCTCCATGGCTCTGCTCCCATTAATCCTGTAAGCATGTAAAAGAATGAATACCACAAGTTTCTCAATTTGCCAATTTCAATAGGAGCTGCCAGGCTGTATTGATTTTGTATGTATGATACACTTGCATAATTTGTATCATTCACACAGTCAAACTCTCAAGCCACCTTTTTTTCTGGAGGCTTTGTTCGTTGTGTGTATTTTGATTAAGTACTGTAAGGTTTTATCAGTCATTGCTTTCCTTGGCATATAAAAGAAAATGTAATGATCAAGGACATGGTCAAATACAATGTCACTCAATATATTCAGAAAATAGGCAGAAAAAAAACATATTTAACTGAAAGATCATCAAGTTGAAGTCTGTGTTTTAGGTGTGACTATATCTACCTACATGCAAGCTTCCTTAGAAGAAATAAACCTTTTTTTTTTTTTTAAATCATTTGTCTAGGCTTTCATCTGAAGTCGAACCCTTTCATATGCTGTTAGTCTTGCACCTAAAGCGCTTTTATGGCTTGTACCGAGGGGCCAAGGAAAGGGAATCCAGATGTGACACAAGCCATAGAGAAGAAGCCATCTGTACCACTGTCAGTGCCTGTCACCATCACACTTCTTATGAGACACTCTGCTGATGTCACAGGCAAGGACGGCGATCAAAGATATATGTACATTAAAGTGTCGCCATGCTACAATGACAACCTGCTCCACTCTGCCATGCCTACCAGCTCAGAACTCCTTATCAACAAACACAAAAGCTCTGCTGGATGTGATGGTAGGTATGAGTTTCTGTAGATTTATCTCAGTTGATGCCTTTGGATGTTCTATGCTTTAACATCCACAATGATATCCCCAATGCAAGAGACATACTCTCTTGCACACCATTTGTTTTTTAGTGAAGGTGGAGTACTGTCAAGCCATGACAGGAGAGGGGAGGGGAGGACCTGATGTTCAGCTTCACACTATCTTGAAGAAGTGTAAAATGGTAGGTGTTTGGAAACAAAATCAGCCACAAAGTGAAATCCCATGTGTCCAAAAACAGGACAATGGGGAATAAGAAGCAGCTCTGGTCCTAATCAATAATGAACACAAGGCATGAAGATGCAGCAAAAGGCATTTTGTCAGCCCCCCCACTGGGTCTGGTAAGACTGCTGCCAAGCAGAGCAGCAAACTCAGACCTTTGGTTGGGGAGCACTGAGACTCCTTCTTTACAGACAAAACCTTGCCTTGATAGAAAGTATGCCACGGATTGAACTAGTTTGTCCAGTCACCCACTGACCCTACATTCATACATGGTGCATTTCTGAAAAGTGTAAGATGCAAAGTAAAGGTGCCAATACCATCTGAAAAATTTTGATAGTCAAACAGGAAGAAGGCAAAGAAGCACTGGAAGCAAAAACAAGAATATACTCTTTCTGACCTCCATATGTTGAGGGGCTTGTTGTTCAGTAGACTCTTTGTGTCTGAACCAAGTTTAACCAGCAATATCGCCATGTCTATTTATGTCATCACTTACTGCAGGGACTCGCAGCTGGTAGTAGCGTTGTTATTGGCTTGGTTAGAATTCAGGACAAGAATGGAGAAGAATGTCAAGATGTGAAGTCGTTCATGTGAATGGACAAAGAAAATAGATACTTGTACCACCAGTTGTTTTTACTAGGACAGGAAGAAAAAAAATGTACGCACCACCCCCACCTCACCACAGGTTTTCCTCCATTTCTCCACGTCTTTGTCTCTTTTGCCATTTTATTCACAACACAAGAATACACTCACCAGTCCCCAGGAGGGGCAAGCTGGATGTGAGCAGAGATTCAGTGAGCACATTATGCTGTAAAAAGCATTGTTTCTCACCACAGTTTTCCTTGAGTTGCCTTTGTGTTGTTTAAATGTTTACATGGAACAGCTTGGGGGCTTGAAGGCAGATGTATGGTCCAAGAATACTTGGTAAGTACAATCCCTCTTTTCCCTGGACGAAAGTATTGACACAATTTTAAAGGCTTTCATATGGCTCCTTACAATGGTACTTTGATGAAGAAGCATGCACAACATCTTGGTTTCATTTCAAAATGATATTAGACAAATTAAGCAAAAAGTGCCACTTCAAATTCCCCTCCCTGCAGTATTCAAGGTCACATCCTCTTTGAGCTTATATCCCAGCTCAGGGCCTTTTCTGAGACATTTTTTTTTGTTGTTGTTGTTGTTGTTGTTGTTGATAGTTGAGGTGCCTCCCAGCCTTGTGTCAAATTGATTAGACATTTAGCCAGGAGAATTAATATGTGAAGAATTTGCCTGTTTCCCCCTGCAGCACTCCACCCCCCAAGTCTCATCTGTAAACAAGGAGACATGGAAACGAAACCACTCTCAGCTATGTGATTAAAATAGGCCCCAAAAAAAGATCTTGCCTTCAAATCAATGCTGTTATTATTGAAAAATTTAATTTGAGTACCCTATACTTTGCCCAAACTGTATTTTTGACTCAGTAAGACAAAAAGGACTCTCTGTGGGTAAAGAATCAATCTGTATAATACAACTTTGTAGAGTGAAGATCCCACAGGTTCCTCCATATCTTGTATTTTCAAGCTCACATTAAGTCCTGAACACTAACAATGCAAAAAGGAAAAAAAAATCTTCATAGTAAGTATTAATTTCTGCCACACTGATGGGCAGACAGCAGCATAGCAGACATATGGAAGGAGATAGGACTATTTTCCGCATGCAAATAGCCATTACCATAGCCCTTTGGGCAAATGGCAATTACTGGGCAAGGGGCGAATGCCAAAACCCTCCAGTACAAGTTAATTTGATTACATTTCCTTTATGAACTATAAACACAGTTTTGCTGCTCGACTGAGCCAATTAAAGGCTTCCTGAAGCTAAAAAGCGTTGACAGCACAACAGCCCTATTGTTCTTCAACAATAAACTTGATTGTAATCATTTGTCACACTTAAACCCATTTGATGCATTTGTACTTTCTTTTTTATCTGAAATACTGAAATATTACCCTTAATTTAGAAGGAAAAAAATGGCTTTTTCATTCATTCATAAACACAGATTAATTTTTTTTCTTTTTCCTAATTTAGCCGTGATGTGTTCTATCTTGATGGATAAAGCATGCTGTAGCAAAGAAAACAAAACAAAAAACAAAAAACAACCAAACAAACAAAAAAAAAAAAAAACGCCCCACGA
>VUQS01064892.1:38580-54720 GCA_015108495.1 Heterochromis multidens
AAAAAAAAAAATAAAAAAAAAAAAAAAAAAAAAAAAAAAAAAAAAAAAAAAAAAAAAAAAAAAAAAAAAAAAAAAAAAAAAAAAAAAAAAAAAAAAAAAAAAATCCGGGAATGACGGGACTGATGAAACTGCGCACAGCCTCCAAGTTCTTTTGAGATACAATTGACAGATTTTACCCCTCTTCCCCAATTAAAAAAAAACAGGTATTTGTTCATTTGTTTTCTAAAGAGTCTACCTTCTCAACTGTTCTTGAGCAAGGCACTTCACCATTCAGTGACTGATGGCAGGTAGTAAGGTTGGACTCTAACTCCATAGTATGTGTGCTTGTGTGTATGAGCTGTTAACAGTGGGGATAGACTCAGTCTACATTAATAGAGAGGTTAACAAGATTTCCTTACATCTTAAAACACTGAAAAGAAAAAATAAATATACCCATGTGCGGCTCAACGTTTGCCATTAAGGGTGGCCTCTGACAGTACAGTCATTTTTTTTAATGAATTGCCCATCACATAGACTATAGCTGTGCGCCCAACCCGAGCCAAGTATTGCCAAGCCAAGTGCTCTGTGCGCTATTGCCACCTTGCGGCAAAAAGCGGTAGGGAATATCTATTTGGACAGCTATGATTGATTGTTGACACATTAAAACCTAAAGCACGGATTACAAAACTACCTGATGGCAACTAAATCTTTCTAAATAGCTGCGTTTGGATGTTTTCTTTTTTTACTGCCAAGGAGGAAGAATAAACTGGGTCACAGTCTAAAAGTGGTATGAGTGCTTTTCAGTAAATCTCTTTACTTTGCATTGGTCCCAGTTAAATCTGGCTTGATGGCGTGGTTAAAAGCAGCCAACCCATTAAAGAATAGCACAAGAAATAGGTAACACCTGAGCAATTAAATGTGATTCAGGAATTAGTCTGAGATCAAAAAGAATGGCAGACTGTTACCGTCTGTGAATACTCAGCCCACCAGAATGCTTCCTCTATCACCAGACAAAGGATTAAAGGCAAGTTTGAGTACACAGAAATGGTGGGCACTTCTGGAAACAGAGAAGAGTACATATGGGCTGTGATATCAGCTTTTGTTGTCCTTGCTCCTTTTGAACTCACTGAAAAATGCATGCAGGGCAAGGTAAGCTTCAAAGAGCTGTCACAATATATCTGTATGTGTCCCATTAGATTTTGTGAGTTTTGAAGACCAGCACTAATACTCACTAACTGAAAATCCCAGCTACCGTGAGCCAAGTAAAGCCTGCTGCTGCTTTTCAAAGAGCCCAGCTGAAGTGTAAACAGAGGTGGTACTCTTTGCTTTGTATAGTCTTGCTGTGAATCTGCGTCCCTGTCCTTTACTCTAATGCTTCTAAAATTCCCCCTTTTCCCCTATGTATTACAATGTTTGCTACCACAGGCTCATTTTGTGACATCCATTGCTCCCTCCCTTTATTTCCTCTCTCCTCCGCTGCCACCCCATGCACCAACCCCCTCCTGATAATGATGTGCTGATTATGAGGCTCTTAGACCAGCAGATTGCTCTCCAGTCTCATTCGCATATAGTGGAAAATTGCTGCTGTCTTGGAGCCCCCACCCTGCTGTGCGTATCAGGCAGGTTGACATTAGCAAGCTGCTGGGAACAGTGCTCAGGCACGAGGGCAGGTGCTCTATCTCCGTCTCTATAACTGTTCTGCAGCAGACGAAACAGAGACTGCCTGATGCTGCAAGCCACGCTGGGGGGGCACCACAGGCGGGTGTCAAACAATAAGGTATTGTGTAGCTGACATTTATACATAACACATACTGAGAATAGCTACTTTCACTTGCCAAGTGACACATGGTGTATAACAGTGTTTCACAAAACATACAAAACAAACAGATTTTTGCATCTCAAAACGGCATTTAACTCTTTAATATAAAAAAAAAAAATTGTGTTAATATGTTGAAGTGATGTTACAAGTAAAGTAAGTGACAACCAGAAGGCCTTAAAAAGGAGTCCTTATTTGTATCTTCACTAGATACACTGTGCTAGTTCCAGGTTGGACCCCCTTTTGCTTTTAGAATTACTTTAATTCTTTGTGACATAAAATCAACAAGGTGCTTGAAACATTCCTCAGAGATTTTGGATCATATTGACATGATAGCCTCACACAATTGCTGCAAATTTGTTGGCTGTATATCCACGATGCTAATCTTCCACCACGTCCCAAAGGTGCTCTATTGGATTGAGATCTGGTGACTTTGGAGGCCATTTGAGTAGACTGACCTCATTGTCATGTCCAAGAAACCAGTTTGTGATAGAGCATGTTATCCTGCTGGAAGCAGCCATCAGAAGATGGGTACAGTGTGGACATGGTCAGCAACAATACTTGGGTGGCATGTGGTGTTTAAATGATGCTCATTTGGTACTAAGGGGTACGAAGTGTGCCAAGAAAATATCCTCCACATCATTTCATGACCACCACCAGCTTGAACCACTGATACAAGGCAGTTGTTATGTTATTTACGCCAAATTCCTGACCCTACCAGCCAAATGTCAAAGCAGAAATTGAGATTCAACAGACCAGGCAACTTTTTTCCAATCTTCTATTATCCAATTTTGGTGAGTCAGTGGAAATTGTAGCCCCAGTTTCCTGTTCTTAGCTGAGAGGAGTGGCACGTGATGTGGTCTTCTGCTGCTGTAGCTCATCTGCTTCAAGCTTTGACATGTAGTGCATTCAGAGATGCTCTTATGCATACCTTGGTTGTAACCAGTGGTTATTTGAGTTACTATTTCCTTCCTATCAGTTGGAAGCAGTCTGGCCATTCTCATTTGATCTCTGGCATCAGCAAGTTATTTTCACTCAGTGGACTGTTGCTCACTGGATATTTTTCTCCTTTTTGGACTATTCTATGTAAACTCTAGAGATGGTTGTGTGGCAAAATCACAGTAGATCAGCAGTTTCAGAAATACTAAGACCAGTTCATTTGGCACCAACAACCATGCCAGGTTCAAAGTCACTTAAATCACCTTTCTTTCCAGCTTATTCGGCTACTGACTCTTGTTTTGAGCTTCTGGTACCCCAGGTGCTGACAATCATGTGCCTGATTGGTGCCTCATTAGCAGCACCTGTGAGCATGGATCTTGCTACAGTGGTCAGTTGGTGTCTGCTCCAAGCACACCACATTTGAATGATTTGGATAGGGCTTGTGCCATAGGGCAATTTCAAGCTTTTGTTCTGCAAAACCAAGTTGCAGCATTATTTGGAGTGAGCACTAGTACCATCTCCAAATTGAAGGCCAAGTCCCATATATTGGAGGATGTCAGAGACAGGCCATGGAGTGGACATCCCAAGAAGACCATTTCCTCACCTTGTCAACACTTAGGAACGGTAGGCAGTCTTCTACAGGTTTGCAGCACAATATGGCTGACAGCTCTCTACCCAGACAATCTGGAACAGACAGCACACAGTCAATCTCTGCTCTCATAGGGCAGGCCTCCTACCGCCCTTCACTTTCAGGCCCATGTGCACTGGTGTTGGCAACATGTGCACTGGAACCTGAACATGTGGAGAATCATTATGTTCAGCGATGAGTCCAGATTCTGCCTACAGCAGTTGGATCACAGAGTCAAAGTGTGGAGAAGAACCCAATGCTGATTGCTGCACTGATAGGGTAACAGTTTCTGGTGGAGGCAGTGTGATGGTGTGGGGCAGCATCTCCCTCACTGGACAAACAAGGCTTGTCATCATTGGAAGCAATCTCAGTACAGAGCAATATCAAGATGAGATTCTGCAACCAGTGGCAATCCCATAGCGCCACAGTCTGGGACCGAACTCTATCCTCCAAGGTGACAACATTTCCCCCCACAGAGCGGGGTTTATCAGAGACTACCTCCAGAATTTAGGATGGAATGGCCTACCTGCAGTCCTGACCTCAACCCCATTAAACACTTGTGGGATCAGCTTGGGCATGCTGTTCATGCTAGAGTGAACAACACAACCACATTGGCTGACTTGCGACAAATGCTGGTTGAAGAATGGGATGCCATCCCACAGCAGTGTGTGACCAAGCTAGTGACCAGCATGAGGAAGTGGTGCCAGGCGATTGTGGCTGTGTATGGTTCTTCGACATGCTACTGAGGCCCCTGTTTGTTAAATTAATAAATAGTTAAATTGCTAATATGTTTTGTTTTTTCAGACTTCAATAATCCAATCCAGTAAATTACACCAAACAAGAGTCAATAGCCAAATAAGCTGTTTGTCATTGGCAGAGAAGATTTGGCAAGTTATACTCAATCCTGCCGCTCAACCCACAGATGCATTTTCCTTACAAATGTGGCACCATTTAAGGGGAAATAGATAGACTTTCCAACAGTATAAGATGTATTGCCAAGAAGCATTGTTACGACAAAGAAATAATCGACCAAACACAAATTCCCTTAGTTTATATAACTAAGTTTTAGTTTATATAACAAGTTTATATTAAAAAAATCTTCACGTTTGAAAGCTTGGACAACCTTGGACAAGTATTTATACTGCAAAAGTCTTTCTCTTAACAAGTTACTCCATGTTAATTTGTTATAGCAAGAATAAATGATGTCATCTTGTTCCAATAATTTTCCACAGTCAGGTGTTATCTCCTCACTAGTCTTGAAAGAAGAACTTAAATTAAGACAGATGCTCTTTGCTGTGTAGAATTCACAAAAATTGTACTCATAGAATATTTGTAGCAAACCCTTTATCCTTTAACATCAGGATATTTGGATGTTCAAGCATCTTCAGACTAGCAGATGTTTTACGGGGTCTCTGGCAGTCATTTGGCAGGTTACTGTAGTTCACCATCAGAGGAATTGTAACTATAAGCACTCTCATACAGCACCCCAACTAAATAAGTACTTCCTTTGGTCTGGGAGATAGGGAATGCACCATAGACTTTTGAAAGCTGTTCTCTTTCCATCAGCTTGCCTGCTTTCAAATGGCTTGATTGAAATGAGCTTCATTTGAGATTGGTTCTGTGCTGCCTCAGTTATATACACAGGCATGACAGTGCAAAGGGAAACAAAGTGATCATGAAATACCAGTCTTTCCATCTGCGGGTACAAACACTACAGTTACAGTGGTCTCTTATTTCATAATCAGGAAAATCAATCAGAGTTTTTCTGCCGCTTTGTTTTTAATTCCCTGTGTTCATTTGTAGATGCTGGTGTCATTGAACACACATGTTGCTGTTGCTGATTTAGCAGTATGGATGTGCTTTCTTTAGGAAAAAGGCACTCTCCCACAAGTGTCAGCAAACAATACATACACTGTGCGATGTTGCTGCATCATTCTTGACACCTCATCTATAGTACCTCACAGAGAAAATCTGATTTCTCCGCTGTAACAGATCATCTCACAGCTCTTTCCTTTAGACGGTGGTAAAGCTGCAAATTGAAACATGAAAAATACAACCAAACTCCTGCTACGAGATGCATAACTGCATCTGAGAAAAGACATCAGCAAAGGGATCATTTTTTATGTCACACTGTTATTTTCTCACCACAACAAAACCCAGTATATGCACTTTATTTTCTGGACTTTACCACTCCACCAAAACAAGTCAGTTTTAAAAAGATTATTGGAAACAAAAGTATATCAACTAAAATAAATGCAGATGTATGAAGATGAAGTTAGGTTATCTGAGTTCATGTGTTGTTAAAAAAAACAATACTGGGTAGGTCTCAGAATATTAATATTATCAAAATATTATACCTTTATTACCCAAAGGACAACTCACTTAGAAATATTGCATTGAATCAGTGGCATAATTGGTTTCCCCCAGTCTCACTTTGATGTAAATAACATTAGCAATTTTCCAGTCATTTTGCATTGATCCTCCAGTGCAGAATTCTGCCCCAAGAAGCAGCTGGAAATTGAATGTCTTAGACTGTAGATGTGAAGCATGCATTTCATTCAAGTTGTCTGAGAAACTTCACTACCAAAGAGATGCAACATTATTGGGATTGATTCTGTGCCTTGCCAGTAGCAATTTCTGTCCACTATACACTCACAGAAATGAGTGCATAAAATGGTGTACATACACATGCATGTGCATTACATTTGATGCAATGTAGAGTGCAGCTTTCTGCCACTCAACAACTCTTTATAGCTGCTTGCTTTCAAAACAATAATTTTCATAAATTTGTTGCTAAGTTCTGTCTTTGCATTCATAACCATTCTACCTTCCTCTCTTTACCACAGTGATTTTGGTAATTTATTGTGTCAGCTCCCTGCATCCAAGTCCTTGTTTAGAATGAATAGCTTACAAAAGAAAGCCCTGCTGGTAGAATAATTTTTTTGCTTCTCTGTCCTCCCTCTCTTTTACTTGGCTCCATCTGAACAGCTGATAATGTTAGAGCTGTAGCAAACACCATCATATGAAGAACATCATTTTCATTATAAATATATATATATATTTTTTGCGAGATGTAGAAAGACTGAAAACTGATTTCACTGCACTACATACACAGTGAAATAATCAATTTTTACTATTCTGTGCTGCAGAGTTATAGGTCTTCCAACTAAATAAATCAAATCAGCTAATCGATAATAATGACAGCATTCTCCTCCTTGCATAGGAAAAGAAGCTCATAAAACAGTAACAGGTGGTATATAACGCCAACAAAAAGCAGCTAAAATGTAACAGAGAGAAACACTAGAAAGTATATCCCTGATAATTTTAGATCGGTGGCTGATAAAAGTCATGTTTCTCATCTTCAGCTGTTGGAAGGTAATTAAAACAGCTTTTTACATACAGACCAAAATAATGCTTATTCCCACTAGTTCTCGACTCTGCCTGTTGGCTGATCACATCACATTGCTAAATCCTTGAGCCCTTAAACCCTGCCATGGTATATCATGGCATTATAAAATACCCTAGGCACACTAAAGATTAGGTGGGATGAATAGAGATATAGAAGCCAGAGGTCTCTTAAGATTTCACACTGGTTTTAGCATGTGAAATTCTTCCCTGTAGCTGTCATAACACTGTTTGCAGGATGCTGTTGCAGCATACCTGTTCAACCCAGCATCTAAACAGAGAACGATCTATATTTTGGTTAACATTTTAAGGGTCTCTCTAGGTTTGGTGCCTGCTTCCAGGTGTTTATTATTGCCTTGGCATTGCTGCAATTTGTCCGTAAGCAATGCAGGAGGGAGAGTGGCAACAGCCCCAGATTTTAAAACCTAATGATTACCAAAACCAGCACTAGTATATTCACAGCAAGCATGGGCAGAATTTTAAAACATAAACAGCATGCTTGACCCAGCTGTGTCGATCCCACAGAGATGAAACTATTGTCTTCTCAGGCTGAATACATTAGCTGTATTTTCACACAGTGAGTTATGGGGGAGAATGATTGTAATCAGATCAATGGATATGAATTATTGCACTGTAAAGATACTATTATACTGTATTAGCTGGCTAAAGTTTAGCCAATTGAATTGCCACAATAGCCTGCTTGTGACAGTGTGATTTATGTAGTTTTTAGGTATTTGGCTGTAGTATAATGTAAATGAATGTTGTAGTGCTATAGAGTGCTCCCATGAGGCTTGGACTTTGTTTTCTCTAGTAAGTACAAGAAAAGGTACTGTGTACACAAAAATTAGGAATCATTTCAAATGCTCTGTACGTCTTCCTTCTTTTTGTGAACACAATCACATTGTAAATGGGGTGAGTATAAAATGAGGGGTGATTCATTTTTTGTCAAGCAGCACAGCAAGCTAGACAATATATTCTTATGTTAAGTTGCATGAGCTGTCCAGTGTCAGACATATTTACACAAAATCATGCAGCATACTGCCTTGACATACCAGCATTTGGTTAGACTGAGTAATGATAAAGATGATTCTCACAGATGTCTTGTGAGAGCATTTGCTGACAGTAATCAGGAAATTATTCCCAATAGTGGGAAATTAAAACATTAGCTCCAAGATCCTGTCCTGCAAATGAAGCTTGAAAAATTGCTCCTTTACATTTAAAAAAAAAAAACAATTGGCCACAAGAGATTAGATGACCCGTTAACAGTTTACTGATAGCATTAGTTTGATTTGCCATAAGCTGACATATTGATTTTCATAAAGCAACAATAAAGTGTACATCCAACCATATCCCAGTTATAACAGCATTAAAGCTGATGAGATTTGTTGGAGCCGCTCAGGCTAAAGGTATATATTCATTTCTTTTCTTTTTTTTTCATTATGCAGCCCACGTCCTGAAGTGTTTAACACCTGAGTGTTAAAGCCACAGAAGGTTAACAAAGCAAGTCATCATTTTCATTAGAGAAGCCACTAGAGCTAATCATAGAGAGCTCTTGTGAAGTGATTATGTCAAAAACATAATAGGTGTCCTTGTGACGTCAAGACGTCGCGTTTGAAATTGGACAGCTGCAGTAACTTCAGCAGACATGCACTTATGATAGAGGTCATTTTGTCATTTAGAGTATGGAGCCAAACCTTTCATCCTGGAACTGAATATGGCTCCTCAATAAATTTGATTCAGTGCCAACGGGCAATCATGTCCTTTAAGTCCATTAAACATTAACCACTGAGCAAGCTTCTGGTTGTCTTTTTTGACGACAGTCTTAGATTGAATAGACTGAGTGCATTTCAGGTTCACATATATTTTTCTCCTCGAGCAGTAAGATAGGGAAGTTAGATATTATCTCTTCATGATGCAACAGCCTCCATCAGTCTATACAGACATCCACACCTCCTGGAAGAATGCCTATGGGTCCATCTATTCCCCAAAGCTAAGCTTTTATGTTTCAGCTTGGGGTTTACCACTGTCAGGGTATCATGGCACAAACAGTTTTATCTTATTATTATTTTTTTGTTTACTTTTCCCTCCCCTAAATACAAACATAGTACATATGGCTAGCAAGCCATAATAAAAATGTGCCTAGAAATTATCTTGAAGAAGCTGTGCCTTAGCAGATTTCACCCCCACGTACAGCTGTGCTTAGAAGTTTACATACACTCATCATAGGCATGAATGTTGGGGTTATTTTTGGCTTTAAATGATTCCTTTCAACTGTTCTTTTATTACAGTAGAATAATTGTAAAGCATACATCTTTGATGACTTTTAAAAAAACAAGAATTGACAAATTGACAATTGACAAACAAGTTTGAATTTATTTTGGATTTTCTCTAATCCACACAGGGTCAAAAGTGTACATACATTTAAATATATGTATACACTCACTTAAATCTTTTGATAAGTGGTGCTGAAGGTTTTACAATGTCTTTTAACTTGACAAGACCAAGGCCTGTTAATTTCTCATTAACAATCATGATTGACTACAATTGGTAGTTTCTCTTTGCCAGAATAAAAAGGATTTGTTTGACACATTTTGGCACTCATTGGATTGACCAATATTCGGAATAATGGGAAAGTTCAAAGAACTCAGTGAAGACCTAAGAAGGAGAATTGTAGATTTACACAAGTTGGGAAAACAACTAAACAACTGCAGATTAATCAGATCATCAGTTCAAACAATTGTATGTAAATACAAGTTATTCTGAGTGTCAAGGTCTGGAAGAAAATCAAAAGATGAAAGGAAATTGGTTAGGATGTTCAGGAACAGCAACCACCAAGGCTCAAGCCTGCCACGATCAAGGATGTTTGGAGGAGTAAAGGTGAGGTTTTCAGACCTAAGGACACTGCACCAACTGTCAAGCATGGTGGTGGTGGCATCATGCTCAGGGGCTGTTTTGCAGCCAGTGGTACTGGTGCATTGCACAAAGTGAATGGAATAATGAAGAAGGAGGACTACTTCTAAATTCCTTATCATTTACCTCAAATCAACAGCTAGATGGTTGAAACCTGGACACAACTGGATGTTCCAACGGGACAATGATGCCAAACATACAACAAAACAGGTTTTGGAATAAATAAAGTAGGCTAACATTAAGCTTCTGGAATGGCCTTCCCAAAGCCATCTTCAGCCCTACTGAAAATTTGTGGACTACACTTAAAAGCACAGTCTGTGCCAAGAAACCAATCAATTTAAATAAACTCTACCAATTCTGCCAAGAGGAGTGGTCAAATATCCTGCCAGAATTATGCCACAAGTTTGTTGATGGGTACCAAAAGTGTCTGGTCCAGGTGCAAATTGCTAAGGTACATTTAATCCAATATTAGTTGGGGTGTATGTATATATTTGAGCCTGTATGTATAATTTTGATCCTGTGTGGATTAGAGAAAATCCAAAATAAATTCAAGCTTGTGTACCCAATTCTTGTTTTTTAAAGTCATTAAAGATGTATGCTGTACAATCATTCCACCCTGGAAAAAGAACAGTTCAAAGAAATTATTAAAAGCCCCAAATTACTATGATATTTATACCCATTTTGTACATTTCTGACCACAACTGTAATTGGTTGTAATTGGGGCTTTTTTGTGATCTTAATTTAATCACTTTGTTTGTTTCTGCTGTTCTCTTGAACTCCTATTGAACTTTAGTTTCCCAACAGTTTTCTACCCCACCTGCCTTTGTTCTTCTGTAAGCCAAGCCCTGTAGCCATTCCTTGTGGGGTTTTTTTTTAACCTCTCAACTGTTCATTGCCTGGTTTGCCTACCATGCTGAGTGACCTCCTGTGACCTCTATCGTGGTAAAACAGATGTGAATTTTGAAATTACTCTCATTCTTGTTGCCTGTGTTTGGGTCCTTTTCTCATGTTTACTGTTTCATGCAGTTAATTTTTGCAAGAGCAATAGA
The DNA here is from genome assembly GCA_015108495.1 of Heterochromis multidens. Lineage (NCBI taxonomy): Eukaryota > Metazoa > Chordata > Actinopteri > Cichliformes > Cichlidae > Heterochromis > Heterochromis multidens. The sequence continues at coordinate 49,307 of VUQS01064892.1, forward strand.
AACTGGTGAACAGTACACTACTACTAACTCCATTCACATCAGATAGAGGTTTTCAAGTTAAAAAGATATAGTTTTGTATTCTTGGTGTGAGAGATCTGACCCAATTTTAGTAGGTCATGAGTCAGTCTGTGTGCCTTGTAACACAACATGGCTCTTACATTTCCCTGTCACATTACAGTCTTCCAAGGATATATATGCACACATGCCAAAGCATAGACAAAAATGCACTATTTCTTTCCCCTTCTTCTGATCTTCCAGTTTAGAAAAGCACATGATGATGAAGACACTCTGCTGGCTCCTTGCAAGTTTTAGCTCCAGCCTTTTCAACCATAACAAAGAACCGTGTCTGCAGTAACTCTCAGATGGTGAAGACGGTGGGCAAATGCCAACTAGACACTCTTGGAGCTCTTTCCATCCAGCCAAGACAGGCATGACTAGTTGTGGCAGGGATTGACCCCAGCTGAGAGTAGCCTCCCTTTGTGTTTGTGTTCACAGATGGCTAACAGGATGTGGGAGAATCAAGAGGAAGTCATGGATAGAGTGCAGGTCACCAGCAGACTAATGGAAGCTGAACACTGACGTTGTGAGTCAGATTTTGACTCAACTTCGATGTGGATGCGTGCCTTGAGGCTATGCCCCCACTGTCCTCTATGCTTCTCTGTGTCACCTCATGACAATTCACCTTTAGTAGATGTGACTGCATACACTCCACAGCCAAAAAAGCCCTCTCTGTGCTTTTTGTCACCTCTGTCAGATCTTACAACCATTCCAGCGTGCCTTCTAAAATTCAGGTGAGGAGGCTGACCTCCCACTCCCTTGCAGACCATCCAGGGCATTCATGCTTTGTCCACTTTAACCCCCTAGAAGGCAAATAACCACTGTTTTTTTTTAGAAGTTGTATGAATAAAGAGAAGTTGACTCACAGAGCATCCCTGTAGGTTCAGTATTATTGTTTTCCGCATTCTGGCACAAAGAGGTGTTTAATATTGTGCCCTACTACTGGTTTGTATTATCAGTTGTTTTTGAAATCTTTTCAAAAGAGCAGTTCAAACTCATTGTGCATGCCTTTTTAAAGCAAGTCTTTGAATTGGTATACCACCCCACCAATATAATAATCACAATAGTGAAAGCAATCTACTCAATATAAACCTCTAACAACTATGTATGCCAGAAGTCATACTTCACTCAAAAGCTGTTTATATTTTGCTCCTTTACTATTCAATTACAATCCAGAAAACACTAGTATTACTTGAATTCCTTTGTGGGTTTCAATCATTTTCTTTTTATTGTTTGTTTGAATCTGTGCTAAATCTTTTTTTTTCTTTAAAAGACAAACCTGCTGGTGCTCCTTACAGAAGCTTTACCACTTTCTCTTTTGCTTTCTGAACAACACTTCTTTGCTGTATTGTGTGTCCAATGTCTGACCTAATGTTTTCTACACCTATTATAGCTTCCAATGCCCCTGAGCTGGTAAAGAAATGGGACAACATTATCAGCTAGATAACTGTGGAAAGTTCTAAGTAGGAAAGAAGATGAAGTGGAAAATGTTCTTATGTGGATATGATAATCAAGTTCTTTCAGATCCACCATGGGTCATCACATTGCCTTTGGATTACCACCTTACATAACAGAAAAGGAAGAGAAAATATACAAGTTCTGTCATCTAAAGACCTTTGTCCTGTGGGTCAAAACATATTCTCTTCAGTTATACAAGACAAATCAATGACCTGAAAGCTTGTCAAAGCTGCTGTGGTGTTTTGACTTGATTCAAAGAGGGATTTGCATTACTAAACCGCTTGCTTTTGATCATTGTAGGTCATTTAATACAATATCAAATGTCTTACCTAAAATTAATTTTCATCCATTTTTTTTTTAACCTTGAGAAGATAAAGACTAATGAAAATAGCAAAAAGGTAGTTAACTGATGGATGCAAACTGAATTTTCTATCTTTAGCCTTTTCAGCCATAAATGAGCTTCCCCTTTCCCATAAGTTTTTTTTTTTTTGGACCAGACTGTGTCTCATTCATTCCTCACTCCTTCCCCACCTCGCTGTTGTTCCAATTTCCTGTTTCCCCCGTCTCCAATTTTCTTTCACATTCTCTGTTCAAATGTCAAGTAGCAGCTGCCTGGGCCTTGCCATTGCAGTCTGTGCTCATAAATCTGTGCTAATTCTCCACCTCTCTTCGATGGTGTATAAATCTTTTTACTCACAAGAGCACTGGTCCTTTTGACAAATGGGCCAGAGAAAGCACTGGATACCAAGCGAACTCCAGTGGAGCGCGTAGTCCACACAAACACAGACAGCAGAATTTCAACAGTAATAAACTGTGCAGCAGAAAATCTTTCCAGAGTCTTAATAACTGTATCACCCTGCTCATATTTGATGGTGTGGAAAATCTGTATTTCTTTTATATTTGGTTTGATCTTTCATAGGTTTTTTTCTTTTTTGCAATTCTTTTTTGTTATTTAGATATTTTTAAAGTAATACATCACAATAATGTTGATCTAATAATTTATTAGGTATAATATACAGTACTATGCAAAAGTCTTTAGCCACCCCTCATTTATTTATATTTTGCTAGGAAAATGGGAAATAGGTGCAGCGATTTATTGAAACATGTAAAAAATTATTCTATAAGGCAAAAACAGAGTTTGCATCATTCTAATGAGCTTGAAAGTCAACACTTGCTATGAGCACCTTGATTTGTCAACACAGCCTGAACTCTCTTAGTCAAGCTTTTTCATAATTTCTTTAAGAAGTCTTCAGGAATAGTTCTCCAGGCTTCTTGAAGGACATTCTGTGTTGTCTGTCAAGATGATCTCACACTGCTTCAATAATGTTTAGGTACAGGCTCTGGGAAGGGCAGTCTATAACTGATAGAGTTCCATTGTGTGTTTTTCCATCCAGGTATGCTTTTACTGCATTGACAGTGTTTAGGATCACTGACATGTTAAAAAATGAAGCTACTGCTAATCAAACGGTTTCCAGATGGTACTGCATAGTTGATCAAAATCTGATGGCACCCCCAGAATTTTGACAATATCCCCAACACCAGTGGCTAAAATGCAGCCCCAAACCATGACAGAGCCTCCACCGTGTTTTACAGATGGCTGTAGATACTTGTATCTCTCTCCTGACCTTCTCCGTACATATTGATGACAGTTTGAACCAAAAATTTGGATTCATCACTTTCTTAGACCTGTTACCACTGATTTTCAGTGCAGCTCTTGGGTAATTTGAAATACCTCAGCCTTTCCTTTGTTTCCCTTCCTTGAGAATGGGGTTTTGACAGCCACTCTTCCACTGAGACCATTTCTGATGAGGCTTCAGCAAACAGTAGATGGATCAACTGAAGGGCCAGTTGCATCTCTCAGGTCCTGTGTCAGGTCTTTGCTGGATTTTTTCCCATTTCTTAAGGACATGACTTTCAGATACTGCTCATCTGCAGTAGATTGTTTTTTGTTTGTTTTTTTTTAGCCCTGTCACTTCTTCTTTTGTCTTCCACTTGTCCAGTTTCCTAAAATTTTTAAGGACACACTGCACATCATGCTGAGATATGCCAAGTTTTCAGCTAAGAGGTCTTTATGGAATCACCTTGTTGGTGCAAAAATACTTTTTTTATGCCTGTCAAACTGTGTTATCTTTGGCATTTTTCATAGATTCAACTGAAGAAATTGGAGCAAATTATGTGTTTTTTGTGACAGGCTGCTAGTAACAAAGTGCCTAAAGATATCATTTAAAGTTGTCTGTTATGTGCAGACACAGCACTGGTTTATACCTTGAGTGGATGACTCAGGTCAGTGTTAAGTGGCTTAACAAAAATAAAATAAAATACAATATATAATTATTGCTCAAAAGCACTTGAAAGCAAAATATAAAGACATGAGGGGTGGCTCAAGACTTTTGCACAGTAATGCATTTTAAATATGCTTGTAAGTATTATTTTGAAAGTTTTATTACATTTCATTTTAGGAGTAAAAGAACCTGCATATTAAATAAAACCATAAAAGCCAATAGCTACAAGCAATTAATTCACTAAAAGGGTGAAAAAAGTCACATTCTGAAGATTCAGTTCATTAGTCAAATGTAGAGGGAAGCGTTATGATCAAGGTTCTGGCTTGACTAAACACAACAGTAGACCATCTAATTTCCATAACAACACATGAGTCAAGACTAGCTTGGTACAAAAGATTTGTTTGTTGCCACACAAGTGGATCCGTGAGTGGGTGTTGCGCTTAAGGAAAGGGAATAAGGATTTGCACAGCCACTAGCGAACAAATAGTTGATAATTTGTGCTTCATTAATACCAGCTGCTTGAGTAGGCTCAGTTGATCTCCATGTCAACACACATTATTAAGTCAATCATGCAGCTTGACTACTTGCTAAGAAACCAATCATAATTGATCCCTTTGCCTCACTGTGAGCAAGAAAGAGAAACACCCTGCTGGCTTGTCAAGTGCCAGAAATGCTCTTTCAAACAGACATCTTGATGATACAATCCCTTGGCACAGTCTGGGCATTTGTCCATCACTTTGAACAGTAAATGAAAGTGTGACAGATGACATCAGTCATTATGAAAAGCCTGTCATGGCACTTGCCCATTGCAGATCTCAGTATTAAGTCAAACTAATACTTTACAGGTGATGACGAGGATGCTATAGTCCGACTTCAGTTCAAACATGGGAGAAAAAGTTGTTTTCTGACTTGAAATAATAAATTACACGTTAGGATTTTGTATGGGGAATTTTGTTTTTTTTACCTAATTCAAGTAAGAATAGTCCCCTGTTCCTTTTTCTTTGTCTTTTTTTTTGTCATATTACTGTAATAACAGAATTAATACTAATAGAAATGAAAAAAAAAGAGCTGAAGATCAGAGGACTTGGAATGATATTTCATGTACAGCTTCTATGAAATAGATCTGTGAATACCATGACACCACTGTACAGTTTCTTGGAGATCATATATTTCTACATCTTTTGCCATGTTAGCTATGATTGTTATTCTATTCTACATTTTAATTTAATGTTGTATTCTGTTCTGATTGGATATTAAGAAGTGCAACCTTTCAAAAACAAGAAAAAAAAGAATAGTCCCTGATCAATGGCAAGATGAATTCTGAAAAGGATCCAAAGCTTTGATTCCACATTTTACAGCAGCTACTGTATGGCAGACATTTTTTGTGAAGTTTATAATTTACATGCAGTATAATATGTTGTTAAAAAAATCTTTGCATCAAAATCTAAGTTACAAGTCTGTATGATGGAAGTAATATCCCAAAATAAAATTTACAGGAAAGAGAGATGTGACTCCTGAGATGGTATAAATTGATGACTGCTGTGCACAGGCACCTCTGTGGACAGAGTGTGCCAGGCTAAATCAGGATAGCCAAACAGAATGAGCCATTTCTTTTTT
>VUQS01064895.1:0-11680 GCA_015108495.1 Heterochromis multidens
ACCAGGTGTCATTCCTGTCAACTAAGAACAGAAAACTGAGGCTACAATACATCAAAATTGGACAATAGAAGATTGGAACAACGTTGCCTGGTCTGATGAGCTGCAACATTAGGCTAGGTTGCTTTAGTAGGGTCAGAATTTGTAAAAAACATGAAAGCATGGATCCATCCTGCCTTGTATCAACAGTTTAGGCTGGTGGTGATGTGATGGTGTGGGGATATTTTCTTGGCACACTTTATAATAATAATAATACATTTTATTTATAGGCACCTTTCAAAACACCTAAGGACACCGTACAATAAATGAAACAAGTAAAAGAAATTTAAAAACAAGTTAAAATTAGACAATGCAAATGTGATCATAGGGAAAAAGCAGTCTTAAACAGAAGGGTTTTGAGCTTGGATTTAAAGAGTGGTAATGAATTGATATTTCTGATATGGGAAGGTAAAGAGTTCCAGAGCCTGGGAGCAGAGTGACTGAAAGCTCTGAACCCCATGGTTGTGAGACAAGCAGGGGGAACAGTCAAGTGAAGAGAGGAAGAAGATCTAAGAGTGCAGAAAGGAGTGGCAACATGAAGAAGGTCAGACAGATATGGAGGGGCAAGGTTGTGGAATGCCTGAATGTCAGTAGGAGAATTTTGAAGTTAATGCGGAATTTGACTGGGAGCCAGTGAAGCTGCTCCAAAACAGGAGTGATGTGGTGAGAAGAGGGGGATCTAGTGATAATACATGCAGCTGAATTCTGGACCAGCTGAAGCTTATGAAGGAATTTGTGAGTAAGACCAAAATAGAGGGAATTGCAGTAATCCAGACGAGAAGTGACAAGGCTATGAACAAGCATAGCAGTGGTACGGGAGGTGAGGGAAGGGCGAAGGTGGTAAAAGTTATGTAGATGGAAATATGCTGACCGGGTAATATTCTTAATATGAGAATGGAAGGATAGAGTACTATCAAGGATGACACCCAGACTCTTAACCTGTGAAGAGGGGGAAACAAAAGAATTGTCAATGACTAAAGAAAAGCTGTCAGTTTTGGATAGTGTTGATTTTGTACTGACGAGGAGAACCTCAGTTTTGTCACTGTTTAGTTTAAGGAAAAGAAAACCAAGATTTTATTTCTGATATGCAGTCGGTAAGGGAGGAGGGAGGCTGGGTATCATCTGCATAGCAGTGAAAATTGATGTTATATTTACGGAAGATATTGCCAAGGGGAAGAAGATAAATAATAAAGAGGAGGGGCCCTAGGACAGAACCCTGGGGAACACCTGAAGTAACTAAGGAAGGCTGAGATGTAAACGATTTGAGCTGAATGAACTGAGTGCGGTCTGAAAGGTAAGATTTAAACCAGTTGAGTGTAATGTGAGTGATACCAATCAAAGATAGTCTATTGAGAAGAGTGACATGACTGATAGTGTCAAAGGCCACATTGAGGTCAAGGAGGATGAGAATAGTAAGTAAACCAGAATCAGCTGCCATGAGAAGGTCATTGATAATTTTTATGAGTGCAGTCTCTGTACTATGGCCCCCTTAGTTCCACCTGAGCATTGTTTAGATGCCACAGCCTACCTCAGTATTGTTGCTGAACATGTCCATCCCTTTATGACCACAGTGTACTCATCTTCTGATGACTGCTTCCAGCTGGATAACACACCATGTTACAAAGCTCAAATCATCTCAGACTGGTTTCTTAAACATGACAGTGAGGTCACTCAATCCAATAAAGCATCTTTGGGATGTGGTGGAACGGGAGATTCACTTCATGGATGTGCAGCTGATAAATCTGCAGCAACTGTGTGATGTTATCAGGTCAAAATGGACCAAACCACCAACCACTCTGAGGAATGTTTTCAGCACCTTGTTGAATCTATGCCATGAAGAATTACGGCCATTCTGAAGGCAAAAGAGGGTGCAATCCAGTACTAGCAAGGTGTACCTAATGGAGTGGCCTGTGAGTTTATTTTGGCCAACAAAGTTTCCAGAAATCTCCATCACTGTCAATCAAGCAGATGAGTCATGTACTGTTTTTGTGGAATAAAGTAGCCATGGTTTTGCAGCAATATGATGGAAATCAGACATCTGAATGGCAAGCCTCTTTGCATGACTTATTATAGCCCAAGCAAATTTAGAGGAAAAAAACATGCACGATCAGACTGTGAAAGCAACACGTCTGTCCAAAAACTTCAATAGTCTTGTGGAAGTTGTGATGTCCTTAAAATAGTATTAAGCACAAAATAACCACAAAGAGACTTTTAAACACATGAAAACGTTTCATCGGTATTGAGACATTCTTTCTGATATTTGTTAAGACAAGAAACACACAAGCTGCCATTAAGCTTTATTTGACAGTGATGACTTTATTAGTGGGGATGGATTTATGGGAAAGCGTCATAAGAATAGCACCGACCAACCAAAAATCCCTCCAGAAAGCCATAAACGGGTCTTGCCACAAGTGACAGAGGGGTGAAGCTGTGAGTGTAATGATGTCAGGGAGAAACAAAGCAGGTAAGATGGTTTGATGTTCTTCATCTGAGGTTATAAAGAAGCCCCAAATGGCTAATTTAAAATTTTATTGCAGTAAATAAAATAGGTGCGACAGAGAAGTTAGAGAAATATCATACTGACTAATGGTCAATCAAAAAGCATAAAGACATTAACAAAGAGGAAAATAACTCAAGGATCAAGACAGACTCTTTCCCTGTGAGATGTGAAGTGCGGATGTTCTCTCTGTCAGCAATGGTAAGAATAAGACAAATAGCGAGTTTATAGGCAAAAGAAATTTACATGCATTGCGGTCATTTTTAGCACTGATTCAGCTCTCTCTGCAAGAAAAGAGCAGTAATAAATACTCAGCACACATGACGCACTTGTGACAGTAAACAGGAAGCAAAATATGTATACCTTTTGTCTAGTAAAAAAAGAGGAAAGTCTTGACTCGTCTTTTCTTTTGAATCTCTTTTTGAAAATAATTTGTCACAACGTCAATGTGAGATACACACAAAGTATTTATGGTGTACACATAAAACTGAGTAATCATTCAAATTTACAAATCTGGTGTGAATCACTGCTGCATTGAGGTTGAAGCTCAAGTTCATGGTGTTGACTCAGAAAATGAATCATGGAACCTGCAGCGGGCCCAGATCATCTGAGCAGCTGTCCCAACAAGCTGGCTGCTGGGGCCAGATTGGGCCCTGTTTTCACAAAGGCGGCAGGGGGGAAAGGGGGTGTGGGGTCACTTTCATATGATGGAAGCAAATCAAATCCGTGCAGAGAAAACAAGCTTTGGTATTTAACCTGAGAGCACAGAAGCAAAGAAAGGGTGTTATTATTGAATGACTGACTTGGTGGGTAAACTCTCCAGCCATTTCCTCCCATTCATACACCAAAAGGTCTTGACTTTCTCTTAAATTATATCTTGGCTCCAACCTATGAAATTCTCCGGATTGATCAAGAAGTAGGAAACTGTGTTTGACTTGAAATAGGAAATCGCAGTAGGAAGTCAGATAAAATTAAAGAATGGAAGATCAAACTGTCACAAAACACTTTTCCACATGTCTTGCAGTGTGATTTATTAAGGATTTGTGCTGTTTTTGCCTTTGTCTGGGCTCAACATCTGTAAAGGCAAAATGCCAAATTATTGCAAACATCTGTTTTCAAAGGTTTTGTCCAACAAGGTTTTTCAGGTTCAGGTTCAGGTTACTTTTGTACCCCTCGGTAGATTTAGTTTGCAGTAGGTGAGTCATCACTACTCACACGCACATTTTTCAAAACATCACAAGCTGTGGCTCACCAATCAGCCTGCTTAACTTATCTGTTGTTGACAGACAAGTATCCAAGCCATGACATCAAGAAAAAGTACAAAACAGATTCAATAAAACCATGTTAAAATCATGGCTCTGTCAATGTGGAAATAAGATAATTTCCTCAAACTTGACAGATGCTGGTGTCCCTTTTTGCACAAGGCATCAAAGTTTAGATTTCCCTCGTCTGACCTCACATGAGCGTGTTTTCTAAAGTCGGTGATCATATCATTGGTCTTAGATATTTTTAACTGAAGGTAACTGAAGATCAAACCATTCAGCAAAATTGTGGCATTCACCTGTTGTGCACAGTGTATTCCTCACCAGTGGCAGACAGGGACAATATGCTGTGCTTATTCTCAAACTAAGCAAAACTGCACTATGTATGTGAGCCTGAAAGTTAGTTTCTAATTACACTTTTTTGCTCAACATGAAAGAAGAAATTGTTTTGAGGGTATAAATTATGGTTGTCGTGGAAACAGTGTGTGATTTTTAGCTTGGCATGCTCAGACGTGGGTGGCCCAAACATGTGAGTCAGCGAAATAGACCACTCACAATGCATCTGCTGTCACGATATGAGAGATTGTGAACTCTATGTATTTTTTTATTCCCTGATGGGAGGCCATATGGTCGAGCCTCTTTTCGGCTGGTGCATCCTTCAAATTCAGTTGCTGGGTTTGGGTTTCTCCAGGTTCATCTCAAAGATGAACAAACACCCAGTTGAATGAATCATAAAAAGGCATATGCACTTACATTACACACAGTAAGCCTTGGGTTTCAGAGTAAGAAGAATAGGTAAGTATTGCAACTATATAAATCATCCATGGCTCTTTATAAGAGCAGGTCAGTACTGGAATCCCAGTAAAAAGATTTTCCTCTCACTTTCCACATCATTCCTCTCAATAGGCTTATTTTGATAGTTGATTTATTGACCCTAACCTTGGACAGGCCCAACCAATGGGAGCTGATTACCCTCTTTTCAGCATAGCTGTTAACTTCTAGATAACAGGAAGTGAAAACAAAACTGAGTATAGAAAACATTTAACCTCAAGTGCATGGGTCATTTTCAAAAATGTACATTTTCATGCCTTGAGTCACACAAGTCCTTCTGTTATAATGAGGTGTGTGAGGACCCAAGATGTGATGCAGAGGCAGGCGTTTAACAAAAGGTGAGCCCTTTATTGAGCTGATGTAAAAAAACCACATGAGGGAAACACAAAACTAAACCAAGAACTGAGGATCAAGAATACAAAAGACCAAAAAACAGAAAACGCTGGGTCGGAGACCCAGGATCATAACACCTTCCAATTAAATAAGGTAGATCAAGCCTGACAGTAAAATCAGATTGCTTGTAATTTTTTGAGAGTATAGGATTACCAAATGTAAATACAACATGTTTTTTGTCATTTATGATCTTATTTCAAATAATTATAGATGAAAAGAAATAGTTACTTGAAATTCATTCATTTTTCTCTCTGTAGACTGGTGTCTCAGTGTCTCAGTACCTACCGCACTGAATTATGACAACGCAAGATGGTTACTGCAAGTGTGCCAAGTCTTGGTATCCCAAAGACCTTCAGATCAATCAGATGACTCCCTATGAGCAAACACTTGGTGAAAGTGGGAGGGAAAACTCCCTTTTAACAGGAAGAAACCTCCAGCAGAACCAGGATCAGGGAGGGGCAGCCATCCACCACAACTGGTTGTTAGGAGAAGGATTTTAAATTAAATTCTGAATTTAACAGGGAGCCAATGAAGAGAAGCTAATATGGAAGAAATATCATCTCTTTTTCTAGTCCCAGTTAGTACTCTTACTGCCGTGCTTTGAATCAACTGACGACTTTACAGGGAGCTTTTAGAGCGACCTGATAATAATGAGTTACAATAGTCCAGCCTAGAAGTAATAAATGCATGAGTAATAAATCACATATTGTAAGTTGTACCACCTCTTTTCTTTTCTCCATCTGTCGCTACAGCAGCTGAAATCCAACATTTCACATGAGAGTGTGTGCTTAAGAGATCCTCTGACTTCACAAGTCGGAAACTTTACTTCGGTATTTATGTGAGTAGAGTCTGCTTTGACAGTTGAGTTAATTATATGAACTTCCCTTATATTAGAAAACATGTAAGTTACTCCTTTTTTGTTTTTAAATGATCTAATTCATTAACTGCACAACACCTGATCTTCATCAATGGACTCATCATGCTGCTCTAAACTAACATGTAATAGCTTGGTTACACTACAGTAAAAACAGGATGGCACCCTCATTGCAACTACGAAGACTCGGTTGATGTCCAATGATTGCCTTGAATTTTTTTTCATGTTCAGTGACCGATTGCAAGTAGTTGCAGCAACCAACTGGTTGCCCAGAGGTTGAGTGTGCAACATCCTCAACCTCTGGGAGACCACTTTCAATCATCAGGTGATTGCACAGGTTGCCTGGTTGGAGGCAACCTGTCTCCAAACAATCGCAATCTGACTCAGACTGACTCCAATGTCTCTCACAGATTGGTGAAGACTTGTAAATAACTGCCGTCTTATCTATAAACTAATTTATAAGACAGATTGCTAACACTGCAATCAATTGCAATCAATCTGAGTCAGTCTGAGTTGATGAGCACAACCCATCTGCGATAACTCTTTGCACTAGGGGACTCAGTTCAACTTGTTGCCAACTGGTTGTATTCTGGTTATATACCTATATAAAAGTAATGTTGCTGAGTGCCTATGTTATTTTGCAGTTAAATCATCATCCTGCAGCAACTATGCCACTATTGTGGAGGAATGTCTGAATGACGTTCTGCCTGAACTCTGAATGTAAGTAGTTAATGTGAATTTCTGTGTATGTAAAAGACAACAGATTTGCAACAGATGGCAACAGATTTGCAATTTTGGCCAATTCATCACAAACAAATTGCATGTAATTGCCAACTTGACCACATTCAATTACAAACTGACAGCAGACTGATAGCAGACTGACTCTGTCTTATTGCTGTTTTATTGCTGTCCTAACACACCAGTCAATTTGAAGATGGCAACTTCATCAAGCAAACCTGGTCCCCTGGTCTTCAAAGCAACCATTTCAAAGGCAATGAGATTGCAAGTTTATTGAACACAGTCGTAATAATTTTGTTTGTGTCGCAGTCTCCAACTACTGTTTTCCCTAGTCTGACTGTAGCATTATTGAGCTGCTGTGCCCCATGTTATGGTGACAGTGAGCCAAATAGTATAAATATGTATCACTGTGTCTGGGTTGTAATGGTAAGACAACACTGCACCAATGAGGTCCAACAGCAAATGATAACATTACCCTTTATAGTTTTTATGCTACGCGCTGCCATCAAAAAGAAAATGTAAATGATTACATGCAAGCAAGCAACCATGTGGTTTTTTGCATCCTGTGCAAAGGTGCTCCCGAGACTATCCAACCCATGGTAGCAGGATGTAAAATGTAAGCTGGGATCATGTACACTGAGAGGCATGACCATGTGGCTGGAATAGTGTACAGGAACATCTGTGCCACATATAGACTAGAAGCCCCCAAATCCTGATGGGACTCACCACCAAAGGTGGTTGAGAACGAGAGAACTAAGGTCCTCTGGGACTTTGAGTTCCAGACAGACAAGCAGCTGCTGGCCAACCAACTGGACATAGTGGTGGCTGATAAGGAGCAGAAGATTGCATCTGTGATAGATGTGGCAATCCCAGTGGACAGCAACATTAGGAAGAAGGAGCATGAGAAATCGAAGGAGGGTTGAGAACGACAGGGCTAAGGTCCTGTGGGACTTTGAGTTCCAGATAGACAAGCAGCTGTTGGCCAACCAACCAGACATAGTGATGGTTACCATAGTTTGAAGAATACCATAAAGGCGAGAAATTATTTGAAAAATTAAATCAACAAACTATACAGGGTATGCAAGGTTGTAGAGCCCCTGTTCCAAATATAAGACTGAAATTTGAAGTGAAAAAAATATTAATTAAATAATACATTCTCTGTAGCTTCAAATCTCAATCAAAGAAATCCACCGATTTAAAGAATGCGCAGGAAATAAGATCATGTTGGAAGTCCCACTATCTCCTAGTCAGTGAAAATCTTGGGACACTAATGAGCTCAGGGAGTCAAAAAGGCAGCTGCAGCCTTCCACCTGCTCCCTGGCACAGGCACCCATGGGAGCAGGTTTGGATCATGCCTTGCATGAAGCTCTTTAGTCCCAGGAGATGTTCGGCTACACAGAAAACCTTGTCCAGACTTGCCAGCTTGCAGTCAAAGTGACTCCCACAGTACAGGTCAGGCCTGTTTTCCTCAGCTTAGCCTGGAGCCTTGTATGGGATAATTAGCAAACTTTCAAACACGAGTATAACATTGGATTAACTGTAACAACTGAGCCACCACTTTGAAGTACATGATCTCGTGTAGGGTAGAATATGTGTAAAACCAAGCCAACATCTTTTTTCACAACCTTATTACACTTTTAAGGTTCTCAGTTGGATTTTTGCCTGTGAAAATCCAACTGAAGTGAATACAGTAAATTAGAATCTGGTTGGGCTAAAACAGATGGAAACTGAATGGATAAGTTGAGTCATTTGGAGGAATGTATATTTTAATTAGACATTAAAAAAGACAACACTGATCTTTGGTTAATGACCTAATACAAATTATAGCTGCAAAACTGATACCCGAATAAATGGATAAACCATCACTTTTTCATAAGCCAATGAGTCTGCAATTGTCTACATTGGCTATTTTTTTTGTCTTGTTTATTTTTTTTAATAAAGTGGTACTGTTTATTCATTATAAGGCTTTCTTATCCTATAGAGGTAAATGTGAAACTCTACGTGATGTAGAACATGAAAAAAATCACCAACATCAAAGAATAGTTTTTCCCACACCTTCAAAATCCACCTGATGCTAAAAACCGTGATATTGCTCCCTGGGATATGGCCTTCTGGGACTGATAATGTCTGACATACAACAGAGGCATTAGCCAACAGTCCTGACAGATCCCCGCACAGCTCGTGCAAGAGTATGGCTGCATTACACCGGGCCTGTGGGCATCAGCTGGGAAAACAAGCTGAGACTGATAACAGATCAGGCAGATCAGGCCCACATTCCACATTCCTTCCTCGGCCGTGCTGAGGGACACAACAGACCACCAATTCTCACACACATGGTGATACCTGTAAGCATGGAAGTAAGTATGAGGCCTGCAGAGGTGCAAGGTCGGCGGCATCTTACAAAACTCCTGTGCTTTGATTACGTATCTTATTTCACAGTTAGGTTGTGCACGACCGTGTGAATATCTCTTTTAGAGAAGAAAACAAAAACACCTATCTTACTCACTTTGTTTGGGGAGAGTTTTAGGCAAGTCTGTTTTCAATAATGTGAGGAATGGTTTGGAACTGTAAGGTCCAGGTGCTGACAGACCTCCCTCAGTGCTGAGCAGACTCTCTGAATCCATGCTGTGCAGGCCTGGCTGGGCTCGGCTGGACGACTGAGTACAGGTTGCCCAGCAGGCTGTGTTGTCTCAGCCTTCAGCCGCGGATGATAGATGGAGCTGGAAAGGCTCCCAGAGAGGGGGTGAACATGTGTGGCAAGCCGTGGCAGGTGGTGAGCGCTGACTTGACAGCAATTAAATGTACAAATCTTTGATTAAGCTCATGGGAAGGCAGTCATTAGCGACACTGAATCGACAGTCACACACTTGCAGTCTCTCTTTCTCTACAAAACATACACACAGGAAAATTTTTCAGCCTGAGTAACAATAAAACCGATATGTGAGTGGGTCTGATAGCACGTTCATACACTGTTGGGTGACATGTGAAAGGAAAAACCCAAACCCTTGACCCCTACGCTGGATGAAGTGGTTCTGTTATGCTGTTGTGGGTTTTTTGTTGGGAGGATCTGAGTCCACTTCTCCCCTTATAGGGAAAGGTCAGTGCAAATCAAACTACCCTAGGAAACATGTCTGTCCTGATACGAGTGGTCTTTCCCAGGATAACAATACCTATATTTCTGTTTTGTAATTAAAAATTTTACCTTAAAAATATTTAGAATTACAATTAAAATCTAACTCTAAAATAATATATATTTCTGGTGCTTCTTTTTAACAGGTAGATTTTCTATTGCACTTTTAAGCTGGTGCAGCTTAAATTACCACTGTTGCATCACAGCAAAAATCCAGCTGGCTGGGGCCTTTCTGTGTGGAGTTTGCATATTCTCCCTGTGCCTGTGTGGGTTCTCTCTGAGTACTCTGTCTTCCTCTCACAGTCCAAAGACACGCATGAGTTAGGTTAACTGGTTATTCTAAATTGGCCATAGGTGTAAATGTAAGCATGAATGGTCATCTGTCTCTCTGTGTTAGCACTTTGTTAGACTGGCAACCGGTCTAGGTTTTACCCCACCTTTTGCCCTATGACAGCTAGGATGGATGAATGGATGGATGGATGGATGGATGGATGGATGGACTTTTAAACTGAACAGAAAAATTGCTTCTCTAATGGCAGCACCCACACTGCTTGTGTCCTTGCTAAACAAAGGTGCATAGACCTGTTTTGTGCATTATTTGTCACATTTATCGGATAAAAATGTTATACCACTCAACCAATCAACCCAAAAGCACAGCGTATTAAATGGAAGTGGAGCAATAAGTACTCTCCATATTCTGGCCCCTTGAAATATACAGTATATATGAGGTCAAGTAAGTGTGTTTGTATGTATTTCTGTGAACATTATTGGTTTTCTAATGTGGCTTCAATCCAGTTTCCATTATCATTCTCTACCATGTTTAAAGTAAAAAAAGAAAAAGTAAAAGTAAAGTGAGATCATATCAACTGTCTTGTGCTTATTTCTTGAAAAAGCCACAATAAATATAACATGGGCATTTTTCCATTAGTATATACAGTATATAATACCATACCAAACCCATATAAGCAATCTCTCACAGTGAAGACAAGGCATCAACTTTACATACAGTGTATCACGCCTAACAAGACCCTTTAGAGTTGCCACTGTCTTCCTGTGGGACTCAGAGTGGTAACTGCTATCCTCTCCCCAGCTCACTAATGAGAGATGGGTCATTCCTTATACCCAGGCTACCATCAGCTCTGGGCACATCTCATAGTGTATATCCAATAACCCCACTGCTTATAGCTTAATACCTGACAATTCTCTTGTGAATTTGCCCTTTGCTGAAACACAAGATAGCTCAGAGCAAGGTAAAAGTTTTCAAACATTACTGTGCAGCTTACCTCACTTTTTAAAAAAATTTATTCACAGTTAATATACAGGATTATGCATTTACAATTTATAAAATATCTCTTTTTAATTTGTTTAGGATCCCATCTGTTCAGGCACTGAAAAAAATCTCCATCTCCAAAATAGTGGCTTCACAATTACTTAATAAGTATTTTGTTTTATGAAGTCCTGTAAAACAGAAATCTCTATCTTTAGCGGCTATTAGGTGTGCTGTTCTGCTCCTTTCATGGGAGTCTGTCACCGTGGAGATGTGAAGGTGCTCCCACCCTGCCAGAGCCAGCAGAGACTGCAGCACATCCCACTGGACCAAATCCATCCTCAGAATTACACCAGTTCATCTTCATGATGAGCTAATCAGAGGTGCAGAGCTTAATGCGACACATGATAATTATACTGCTGCTGATGCACATTTCAGAAAGTCACAAAAACACTCAAATAAAAACATTAAAACAAACAGTGGGGCATAGTTTATAAGTACACTAACTTACCATTAACAAATCCTGAACAATTTTTTTTTTCAGTGAAATAGCCCTTAAAACCTACTGCGCCCTATCTTTTCAGTTCTAAAACAACATAAAGCTACAAATAGGTTAGCTAACATTTATGATCCAGATATTTCTCTTTTGAGT
>VUQS01064896.1:0-22547 GCA_015108495.1 Heterochromis multidens
CCCTGCTCGGTTGTACCTCTCTCATAGAGCACCATTTTGAAATGGTGACGGTGCGTTCACGGCCCTATAGGTTACCTGAACATAAAAGACAAATAGTTCAGAAGGAATTGGCTGAAATGCTAAAGATGGGAGTGATAGAAGAGTTGCACAGTGCTTGGTGTAGCCCCATAGTTCTTGTGGTAAAGAAAGATGGGTCTATACAGTTCTGTGTGGACTACCGCAAGGTGAACGAGGTGTCACAGTTTGATGCTTATCCCGTGCCCCGGGTCGACGAACTCCTGGACCGGTTAGGCACTGCTCGCTTTTTCACGACACTGGATTTGACCAAGGACTACTGGCAGATTCCCTTGTCTCCAGAGTCTAAGAAAAAAACGTCTTTCTCCACTCCGTATGGGTTGTACCAATTCGTCACACTTCTGTTTGGCTTGTTCAGAGCCTCGGCCACTTTCCAGCGCCTTATGGACCGGGTTCTGCGACCACACGCTGCATATGCTGCCGGCTACTTAGATGATGTCATCATCCACAGTGACACATGGGCGGAGCATGTGCAGCAGGTGGCTACGGTCCTGGATTCCCTGAGACAGGCGGGGCTCACGGCCAACCCGAAGAAGTGTGCGGTTGGACGGAGGGAGGTACAGTATCTGGGGTACCACCTGGGGGGCGGGCAGGCTGCGTCCCAGGACCAAAAAGGAGGTGAGGTGGTTCTTGGGGCTGGCTGGCTACTACCGCCGGTTCGTGCCAGGCTTCGTGGAGCTGACCAGCCCCTTAACTGACCTCACCCGAAAGGGTGCCCCAGATCTGGTCTAGTGGACAGAGCAGTGCCAGGCAGCGTTTGTGCAGGTAAAGAAGGCTCTTTGTGGGCTGGGCCGGACGGCTCCCCGGCCTAAGTCGGGTGATGGGGGTTTGTGGCGGTGGTGTGGTTTGCGGCTCAGCTGTAGGGGAGGGGTGGAGCAGTGGGTTCAGGGCATGGCGTCAGGGGAGGCTGGGCAGCACAGCCGTAGCTCATCATGTAATCATGTCTCCCCTATATTAGCAGGATGCTGGGACCTGACGAGAGAGCTGAATGAGAACTGAGCTGGAGGCATGCAGCTGAAAAGCTGCCAGCTGCACAAGACAGTAAAACACATTGTAAATAAATAAACCAAATGAACACATCAAACCTGCCTGTCTGGGTCCTTCTTATTACAGAGAGATTATAAGGGAGAGACACTTAAGAAATCTTGATAAGAAGTCTGTTGGAGAATTATGCAATGCTAAGGATGACCGTTGTATGGCACATCACACCCTCAAAAGCCAAATTAGGAAACATATTTATTCATTTATGCATGTGCTTATATCTTCTGGCTGAATAAACGCCTGAAATAATTACCTTGGTGCTATCAAGATGGCTGCTAAGTGGTGAGACTTGCCTAGAAGGACTTTGCCACATTGATTCAAGGGTCACTTTTTCATGATGACTGATCAAAAGATGTAAGATGATAAACACTGTAAATGCATATTTTTCTAAAGGCTTTAAAAAAATTTAATTACCCCAGATTTTACATGTGTTTACTGCTGAAAATTATAGTTAATGAAATAAAATGAGATGGCACTTAAAGTGGAAGTGCTTAATTGTTTGTACTTAAAGTGACACTTTAAGTATAATTATTAAAAGTATGACTGTAGAGTTAATTTAAGCCTAAGCGCTGAGGGAGGTTCAACCACCAAAACGTGTTGGTTGCAGCGGTAAGGCACAATTTTTACTTTGAAGGCCAACAGTCTTTGTTTCAGATGTGCGTCGCACTTTTTCAAGTTTCACTACAGCTCAATGGTTAGTTAGCGAGTGTTTGCAGACAAGGCAGCGTCTCTTATGCAAAAACACAGGTCACTATGGCAATTTGTGTGACCAATGCAATCATAAAGAGTTTTTTGGTGCAGCACCATCCTTGCAACCGATTTCACCTAGTGACAGCCAGCAACTTACAGCAACCACTTGCCAACCAGTGAGGGAAAACACTTTTTTTCCTAGCAACTCGATGTTGCCAGGGGGTCACTGACAGGTCTTTTAAGCCTATGTATCTCAGACCTTATGAGATTGGAACAACCAAAAGTTTAAATATAACCTGATTTCTACACCCTTAATGGAACACTGTTTATTCTTTTTCAATGTACCTACTTCTAAATCAGCCTGGCCTCAGTTTGAAAAAGGCTCCAGTGATTACACACCATAAAACTAAAGTGATTTATTTTAAGACCAACTTCTTTTTTTTTCATCTAACCCTGCTCCACAGAGGTGAGAGCTAAATGCATAAAAGATGTGTCTTCATCATGCCCAGCTTTGTTTAAACTTTCACTGCCTTTTAAAGTGCTCCCACCATTTAAGGGGTGTCAAATATTTGCAAAATGTTTCCCCACTGAGTATTGAGTGTATTGAGCCATTAGACAAGGCCCATATCATGTTTGATCTGTATCAACACTCATTATGATGCTCCCCTGCCGATAAGCATTAAGAGCGTCATTACTCAGGCAGTACACGTCCTGATAACTCATATGAGCTCACTGGATTGCTACGACATGTTTAATCTTTGATGTAATATTTAACCAAACACTGGAGCAGCCCCCAACGGGCTACAAAAAGGACATTTAATCAAATCACTGGCATCCTGAAGGATTTTTATTATGTGATAGGTCCCCCATTATCTTGTTAAATTTTACAGCTAAAGTGGGCTGTAACATTGACCTCTGACCATTTTAAAATGTCAAACAGACCTCTTTCCTTCTGTCATTGTCCCGCTGAATCAGCCAGCGAATAGACGCCTGAGGAGACTTGGGAAGACACTCCAGAAAAGTGGTGTTGTTTTTTACTCCGTACTGTGTCATCTCCACTGCGTTCCTGTAGGCTAACACACACACACACACACACACACACACACACACACACACACACACACAGGCAGACACATGCACAGGGTCAAGAAAGGCAATTCATACGTCACTTGCTGACAGACACAAAGAGCACAGATGGACTCAAATCTGTCTTAAGCCTCAACAGTGAGAGTGAAATGTTGACTCAAAGCTCAGTCTGACACCTGCGGCACAACCAAACCCCACCCAGACTTCATTTTCCACAAACAATATAGACTTTGACGTGTCAGACCAATTCATTTATTAACTGTGTCATTTTTCTTCTATCTAAATGGCTCATCACTCAGTCGGGTGTATGACAGGGTTGCGACTAATTAGTGGTAATGGCCATATGGCTGGTTCCCCACGCTCGTGTTAATTTAGTAAAGTAAACTGTTCATGGAAATTGAACACTCTGGGGAGCCAGTTCTCTCCTCTCATTAAACTGCACCTGCTAGTGGACTGGGTATATTTTCGTGAAGAATGATGTGCCGAGTGCCAACTCAAAATTGCAGAACGCACACAGAAATATCTGCAGGCACAGACTGTGTGTGAACCTCAAATGTGGGCTTACATTAAGGGAAAAAATTGAAACACTTGCCTACTTACAAATCTAGTATATCAAAACAGCATTAGCATTCATTCAGAGTTGTTTCTGGCCACCTATACAAATATTACTCTAATATTTAAACCTCTTTTAGCTCTGTTTAGAATCTTTCACAATAATCATAATTACTTGAACCTTTGTTACCTTTAAAATGAGATTACTGGAGCTTTAATTACCTTTTAAATTGAATCCTCTACACTGAGTGAGTGGATTTCCATGCATAATATCCTGCCTCCTGCTTCTCCTGAAAAGGGAAACAAACAAACAAAAAAAAAAAACTCAGACGATGAGTACAAAATAAAATACACAATCATAACAACCTTCCGTCTGTCATATTGAAATGGTGGAAGGAGCAGTCGCTGCCAAAACAATATGAGGAAAATCTGACCATGTTATTCCACTCAGTGGAGAACACTCATATATAACAGCTTGAGGAAAAGAGCATGTAAACAGCTGACACATTTCAGAGACATTCTCTGCAGAAAAACAGAGACGCGCCTTTTGTTCTATGACCAAACTAAACTTGACCTGCGTCTGACTGAACTGTCAAGAGACATGCAGCTGGTCCTTAAAGAAACCAGAGAGATATCGGTGTAGAGGCGAGGTGTTGCTCATACCTTCTCGTCTGTGTTATGTCTAGACGCTGGAAGGGAAACTACAAAAGTGGAATCTGTGACATGGCTTATTCAGAAGTGTGTACTGATGGATTGCAGTCATGTGATCTTTTTGCCCTCACAAGTATTGAGCAAAACTTTCTATTCTAGTTTAACATATCATAGATCAGTTGCTTCCCACACTTTGGAAAGTTGATTGATTTGATATTTGCCGTACCTTGACTGCCTACATGTAAACCTCATTATATTTGTCCTTGAAATTGAGAAAAGTTAAGTATAACCAAAATGAACAAAAATAGTGTATAATATTGAAAAGTTACTACTGTTTATTTAAGACTAAAGAAATTTTGGCCTCCATAAATGGGCTTCCTATCAACACCTGTCAGCACTTATTATCACTGAACAATTTGTTTTCTGGCTTGCATACTTTTTTTTCCTGCAATGCAAGAAAGCAATCCTTAGTGGGTACTATTAAATTTAATACTGACAGAAAACTGTAGTTATAAACGCTCAAACTGGAAACCTTTGTGTACCTTTTGCCGGTGGGGTAGAAGCGGGAGCAGCTCAGTCCATCCCAGGCACAGTAGGGGTCTCTGGCAAGGCAGCAGTCAGCACAAGCCGAGCCGTAAGCCTGACAACGGTGCAGGGAGACCTGCGAGACCCCAAACTCTGAGCTGACATACAGCTGTTGCTGCAAAGTAAACAGTTCAAATGTCAGCAGCTCTGTTTGTCTTAATAAGTGGCCGTCTGACAGGAAAATGAGGCAGAGTGCAAAAAAAAAATTACGGCTTATTATTTCTGTGCCTTTGGGAGACTTATCACGCACAGGAGATTTCTGTTGAATGCATTACATAGTGGCCACGGACAATGAACTTTTTAAAACAATATAACTTCACTTAAGATAAGCAGGTGCATAGATAACATATTCAGAATACTTACTTTTTTAGAGGATATTCTTAAGTTTGTGACATGAACTTTATTCTGAAAAACAGCAAAGACAAAAACAAAGTTCAGAGCTTATATATTGATGACATTAAGCTAGAACTTTCTGGAAAATGTACATGTTAATTCATAAGATTTAGGTGAGAAAACAGATACCACAATCATAGTTTTAATGCTTGAATGATTCATAGGTCAGTGTTAAGTGGTTCAACAAACAAAAAACGTTCCTCTGAGAATGGTCAGGTACAAGGACTGGACTGAAAATGAGTGAAAAAGCAGCCAATGTCCAAAGCCTGGAAAACTATTGCTAATGACCATTAAAAAATACAAGAAAGTCTGGCTTATTGGATGCAAAATATAAATAAATGAGGGGTGACTCAAGACTTTTGCACAGTGATGTGCCTATTCAGTACTATATTTGGTGACAACTGAAAGTCTAGAAGCAGATCTACATACATATTTTAGCCATTTTGCTAGTTTCACAACTATACTATTAGTTGAGAACTGTCTCACAAGCAGTGACTCACTAAGTGAATTGGAGGCAATTTTGGTAAAATGGGCTTAACAGGAAATGAACATACTCAGTGGAGATGGGCTCTATTATTGAGCTAACACAGCTACCAGTTCTCTTACCTTCTCTAAAGGTCTGTATCTTTATTGTGTTACTTTTTGTTTCATACAGTCAGTAAAAATGCCATTGTTGCTTCACAGGATCTAAGCTAACCATTTGAAAGCCATAATTTGATATTTACTGTACAGACTTTACAGCGGTATTTTGTTATCTACCTCTTGGCAAGAGAGCTTGAAACAGCTTCTTTGCAAAGACATAATCATAATCATAATCATAATTATAATCATAATCATCAACAATGCACAAGTCAATCTAGAATCACTTTGGACAGAAATCTGTCGCAGTTTCAGAAATAAATTCTGTCTGAGACAAATCTCTTTTGATTGAAGTCTAACTGTGGTGGACAGATCAAAGGAAACTTTTTTTTTCTGATCACAGGTCAATCACATTTTTAGTGATTTACCTAAGATAAAACAACATGTGCAAAGGTTCACTTGAGGGCAACATCCAGACTTGGAGTATGCAAGCATGGTTCTCATCACTCTACACTACTAGAACATCCATCTCCTAAATGCCACCCTGCCTTTTGTCTGTCTGCCCTTGGCCTTTGTGTAGTGGCCAAACACATCCTCCTCCCATTCCCTGCCTTTGATTTAGGGAGAGAAAGGGGATTAAAGTGAAAGAGGAAAAAAGAGAAGGGAGAAATACAGAGAGCAGACCTTAAACACTTCCAGCTCCTCCAGGATCAGATCGTCATGCAGGGAATGGTTGCTCGGCAGCACAATCACCTTCTGTATTGTACCTTTGTCTGAGGGGCAAAAAAGCAGACATCTCATGAGTTCTAACCACACACATGCATTTAACTACCGTGTGAAACAGATATGGCTACACAGCAATGAACATCCAGAGTTGTGAGCCATCAGTAAAAGCAGAACACAACTGCTGGTGGAAAAAAACCGCAAGCCTGTTTTCCTTTGCCCATGTTTGCTTTGGAATTAGGCATGATAGCCATGACCAGTTTCCAAAAACAAAATCAGCTGTGACAGGAGTGGGAATAGAAGCTCTTAAGGCAGGTCAAGGACCACAAAAAGGGCAAAACGCAGTGCCACTCTCATCAATATGGCTGTTTTGGCCTGGGAATTTGAGCAGCAGAGCAGGGAGGAAGGGTTACAGTAACAGCTCCTGGAAATGCCTGATAAGAACGTCTCCCTCATCCTTGAGACAAAGCACCATTTCAGGAGCAGATATGGGTACACATTACTGGCTACTCTTCAAGAATCAAGGCAGGAGGAACAGAAAGGAGAGGCTGCTTGATAAACAGCAGCAGCTGCATGAGAGACTCCCAGAGCAGTTTGCTGAATGCAAATGTTCACACGTGGACAATTACAAGCATGAATGCACACATAATTCTGCTAACAAACACATATTTTTCTATTATTTAAATCTGGTGTTCTAAGCACAGAAACACACAAGCATAAATTACACAAGGATTTGCTATGCAGTAAGCTGGTACACAATACTGCTTGTTAAATAAATCAAAGCTGTACCACCTTTCAGTAATTGCATCACTTCTAGTGCTTAATTTAGACTTTTGCAGTGAATCTGTGTAGAGCCTATGATGCTGTCTATGTAAGTGGCTGATACCATTGCCAGCATTTATGTATTATGTATTGTGTAATTTGTAGGGAGGTGCACATCAGGTGTAGGTTATGGTATAAGCTGTGCTGGGTTTCAGAAGGTTTTGCAGTTATGAAGTACCTACAGCATAGATTTAACACAGAAGTATAAATCCCCTCCAAGTTGAACAATGGGGTATTTGTTCTAATGAAAAGTCAAAAACTCACTATTATTGTCCCCACAGTAGGAACTCAATGTAACAAAAATCAGTACACATTTTTCAGCATGGCTCTGCCATTGTCACTTTTTAGTTCTTTAGAAAAGTTTGTGGGAATTTGTTAGTGTGTTTTGGATCACTATCATGCTGGAATATTCCTGACATCTGACAGGTTTCTAGAGATTAGGCGTCATCTTGTCAGCCAGTATTTTGGTATATCCACTTATGGCATTCATGTTGTCGTCTGTAAATATCAGCCCACCACCTTATCAGCCTTTTGAACTCTATCAGGACCATATCATGATACTACCACCATGATGATCCTATTACCAGATGGGTGATTGAGCTGAAAATGAGAAAGAAAGTGTTGTTCATGCATTTAGGCTGATGGGAAAACAATCAAGTGTACTCAGTTTTATCTCAGTGGTCACAGGTATTCTAACTTTTGGCATTAAGTTTCTGTCAGGCATGTATTTTTAGCATAGCTTGTTCATAAAAGGAATTTCTGCTTATCAGTGTTGAAATAAAGAAGTTATTGAAAGATGATAGCATTTTGAATGATTTGACATTTAAGTGTTATTGTACAATGATGTCTCTCATTTAATCTTATTCTCATGAGGTAGCAACTTTCTTAAAACCTGTGGCAATAGATTCTAGGTCCTCTTACCTGATTTAATGGCAAGAATACACTCTTACTGGACTTTTATCTTTTCCCCTTACCTATCTGTGCACTGATACAGTGATATACTGCATACACAGCGTCATGCTGACCTGCCTGTGTTGAGTGGCAACAACACAATGTATTCCACCTTATCTGTGTATCTGATAACCAGCTGTGTCAGTGAGTTTCCACTAAGCAATAACCTACTCAGAAATAAAATGTCAGTGTCAGCCTTTGTGTGCTGTATGTCACTGTAAATGAGTTTATAGTACTACATAAAGCTCACCTTCCCAGAACAAGAGTATGGGGGTGCCACAACCTTAGGAAAAGATGATGGCCATGCCATGATGCAGGTCTTAGGGGGAGATTCACTGACACTTCAAAGCAAACATTTCATATAAAGGTGCAATATGGAATTCAGTTTGTATTTATCTTATAAAGAGTGACAGAAACTGGACTTTGGAGTGCAACATTATTTCACTTCTTTCAAATGTATTTCAAAGAGCTGAAAAAATTAAAATATGGAGATTCTAGTGATCTGGCTGGTTTTTGAAGGAAATATGTGTCTTATATATTTATTTTTTGTGAAAATATAAAGAAAAAATCCATACTTTGGATAAAAACAAATGGAATTTGAGAATTACTGAATAGGATGGCAGCACCCATCCTGTACTACCTGTACTACCAGGGCTTGGCTGATCACACCTGGGCCTCAAACATGTTCCCATCAGGTGGGGAAGGCCCAACAGAGGCTTAACTTCTTAAGGAAGTTAAAGCACACTCATCTCCCTCATCACATGCTGACCGACTTCTATCGGTCAGCAGTAGAGAGCCTTCTGACTTCCTGTTGCACTGCCTAGTTGACCAGCTGCACAGCAGAGAACAGAAGGGATCTGCAAAAAGTGGTGAGGGCAGCAGAGCGTGTTATCGGCTAGTGTAAATATGACCCTCCTTTTGTTGTATTCACACTAGCCAACTCCGAAAGAAAGCCAGTTGAATTATAATTGATCACACCCACCCCAGACATCCTTTATTCTTACCCCGTGTCCTCTGGGAAGAGATTCAGATCAATCAAGTCCAAAACCAACAGATTAAAAAACAGTTTCTTCCCACTGGTAGTAAGAAGTAACCCCTACTTCCCTCCCTAAGACTGTGGTATAAGAACTGGAAGTTAAATTATTAAAAATGTCACTCTTACTGCTTTTTGCATTGCTATTCTGTGTATACTTCTTCACTGTGTTTACCTTTATCTCTTCTTATTTTGTATTTATACTATAGTCTATTTTTGTCTTTTGCTGTCAAAAGAGCTAAAGAGCTACTAAACAGTTTTTCATTGTTTTGTGAACAATGACAATAAAGATCTATTCTATTTTATTCTATTCTATTCTATCCTTGACAAAATTACATCTACTGTAAATATTCTGCACCTGTCTAATGTATTTTTTGTAATCCCAGAAAGCTGTGTCAGAGGCCTATAGAAGGCAGTGATATTGCTTCAAAAAGTCAGACAAACAAACTTATGTCTATACTGTTTCTGTAACTGAACTGCAGAACCTGTACCTGTGCCTAGGAAGAGCACTTGGTAGTTGCCGTCAGCAGCCGTGACCTGGTCCACAGCCACTGCTGTGTATTTATAGTCAGCGTTCGTACGAACCACCAGGGGTCTCCTCCCCACTGGATAGATGGGGTTGAACATTACAGGATGGTTGCGTACAAAGGTCACCACGTCATCTGGGAACTCCTTTGTTGTCTGAATGTCAGGTGTGAAGGCTCCACCGGGACACTGGAGAAACATAGGGAGGGTTTGCACCGTGTAAAAACAATCTCATTGACACATTTCCACGAGGTTTGTCATCAATTATTGAAAATTAATTAATTATTTAATGAAAATTAAACAGAAAAATTATATTGCAAGTCCTATTATAGAGAAAATACATTACTTATTGTTGGATGACTTTAAATGGTTTGGGTATGTATTTATAATATAAAACAATATGTTGTTAATAATAAATGTATTAAAAGATTTAACAAAGAGTCCCAAAACGAAAAATATTAGAGCCTGAGTTATTGGAGCCTTTTATACCTCTATATGTCTTTCATTATAAGGAGGCTATCTCTAAAAATCTTTAGGAGACAAGTTCAGTTTTTCAAAATTATAAAGTGAAGAGTTGTGGATATTATGAACCTAATTCATTAATTAGCAAAATTTGTTGCTAAGTTGTGCCGTCATGTTGGTTAAACATGACATGATGTAGTTGTATATTATGCAACACTTTCCTTCTCCCTAATATTTTTCGAATTTGAAATGTGTAAGAAGGTAAAGTTAAGATAAAAATTTGAGCAATATGTTTTAATCATGCACTAAAATAATCAATAAAAATTAACTTACAGTTCCAGGCCTTGGATAGGGGATGCGCCCCTGGAATGCAACCCACTGAAAGTTGGGCCCTTCTCTGTGAGCGAAGGGCCCATTGAAGACTGTGAGAATGTCCGCCATGTTGTATACACACACTGCTGAGCCTTTAAACACGGAGCTGAAATGATATGCGTAAACTGAATGAGACACTACAGCAGGAACTACTATTCACAATCTCAGGACCCTCCCAGATGAAATATTCTGAAGTTGTTTATTAAGGTCTCATTTTCTGAGTTGAGTTGAGGTGAAATCGCTGTCACGCTTCACTGAAGACAGCTCACCTATTTCCTCCTCAATGGTCTGATGTGGTTTGGCTCAGCCATTTAAAACCACACTGCTTAACACATAAAAGAGGCTTTGTTGAAAAGGCGAACAGAAGCATATTGTGCAAAGACGAGACGGAGGAAGAAAGTATGAATAACACAGAGCTTAGAGACCTTGAGGACCTCAGTGTTTGGTTTGGCTGTGTTTTTGAGCCAGGAGACACTACTGCAGGCTTTCTACAATCCTGAAGTAACAAGTGGATCGAGGGCCTGTGGGAGTGTCACCCTGGGTTAAACAGACAGACCCAATTAAAGATCAGAACAGAAGTATCAAGTGATCACTTTTTCAAACTTCCAAATTTGCCATGTTGCCCTGCTGGCTGTGGCTTTTGTTGAATAAGAGCAGTTTCAGTAATCAGTTTGTTCAGTACTTTTTTTTAGCTACCACAGAAGTTTATGGATTCTTTCCTTATTTCTCTTTTCTTGTTTTTCTTAGCATTTTCTTTCCCACTTTGCCATCCCTGTCTTTTCCTCTCTTTCAGTTACTGAGGTCACCTGGGCCATGTATGTGTTCATTGTTTTGGTTTCCCTGTTTTATTTTTTGCAGTTTTTGCCTTAGTAGACTTTTGTTGGTCAACCTACTTCCTCCCATCCTGTGTCTTTTATTTATTCCATAAATCTGATTAAAGTTTTTTTTGGGTCCACTTTAACATCTTAAACGCAAACCTAATGGTCCTCCGCGCCTTAACTTCTTGTATATATTTGATGAACCTCTCTTTAACTTTATACTTTCTATGTCTTTTTTAACTTTTTTAACTTTAACTTTTTCATTTCATCAAAATTTTCCTATTTGGCTTCAAATTAGTTTTGAATGCTTTTTGAATACTGAAATCCATCCATCCATTTTCTTCTGCTTATCCAGCTTAAGGTCACAGGGGTTATGACATAGACAGTATAAAACATGGATACAGCTTCCATGTTGGAAAAATTAAGCCAATGCAGAAGTGCTTGAAAATCTGCATTCTATCTGAAGGCCACCAGATGACAATAGCTATAGTTGTAAAAAAAACTTCCTGTCCTATAGAAGTCTATGGGAATCTTTACAGAGGTCAAGTCAGAAAGACTTGACCTCTGTAAAGACATTCCTGCTGTATTTATGGGCCCAGTCACTCATTTTGGGTCATAGTGAATAAAAAATTAAGTCTGTTTTGTAAATATTTTTCATACCATGATTCACAAAAGGAGGATTATGTGTGGCATGAAATAACACATTCATTGGCTATAACGAGCTGTCAGCCACCAGTCATTAGCCAATGAATGTGTGGTTTCACAGTCAGACCCGCCCTTCCTCATCATATCTAGTTTTTTTGCAACCAAGATTGCGATGGTGGAAACACTGACCGTCAGAAACCACTGGGTGATGTCACATAGCTACATTTTTATTCATTTATTTTATTCATTTTTATTTTTACTTTTATACTGTCTAAGGCTGATGCCTATCCTTACCATGGGGCAAGAGGCAGGGTACACCCTGTATAGATCACTAGTCTGTTGCAAGGGCAACACATAGAGACACAGAGGTCAATTTAGAGTCACCACTTAACCTAACCCATACATGCTTTTGGAATGTGGGAGGAAGCTGGAATACCTGGACAGAACCCACGCAAGCATGGGGAAGACATGCAGACTCTACACAGAAAGACCCCAACCGGCCAGTGGATTCAAACCCAGGACCTTCTTGCTGTGAGGCAATAGTGCTAACTGCACCACCGTGCTACCGTGAATGCTGAAATGCTAGACATAAATACCATACTGTGTATATGAAATAAAAAAATAAAATAATTCCAAGAAATTAGAAAATTATATAAATACATAAACATTTTCCATTGTGAATTATGTTTGTTATTACTTTCAGAATTTCATTTAAATTGTTAACTTGGGTCCATATGTTTGAATCTGGCCACTTTTAAATAAAAAATTCTGTCTGATATCAGGGTATTGTCTTTCAAGATTTGTCTCTAACATGTGTTTATCTAGGTGCAAAAGACAGGGCTGGGTTTCAGCTATTTGAAAAATGCAATAACTAAATACTTTGTGCACTCAACAATCCTGCTGAGTACTCCTATTCCATGCTTGTGGAAGACATCCAACAACATCATGTCATACAAATGCTTTATTAACATGTGTTATAAATGTATCCCTTGCACTTTGTCTGCAACACGGCACAACGATGCAAAAGATCTTAAGGAAAGAACATCAAAGAAGACCATATGGTGAAACCACCAGGATACTGTAATTGATAGTTCATCATCTGAATAAGCTGTTTTGCAACATGACACATGACATTTATATGTAACCGGCCCTTTGACAAGCACATCCCCATCTGCTGATATCCACTGAATGATTAACATACCTCTGAGGCCTGCAGGAATGTTACAGTTGGCTTCATCGGTCTTACCTTGTGGAAGTGAACACGCCAAACACCAACAGGCCCTTGGGCTGATCCATTTCCAGCAAAAACACACTTTCTATAAGGGAAAACACATATGTGCACACAAAGACAAAAGCACACACCTTCCAGTTTAATACCATCAACAAATTCCCCAAATCTCATTTCACTTCATCCTACAGATAAAAAGGCCAAAGAGGGATGAATGCCTGATTTGATAAATGTACATGTTGACAGATGGAGTCTGGGTCTCAAATGCTATGTGCTGATGTTTGTAGTTTGAGGCTGAGGCTAAGAAAGTCCTGGACAAATGTGCTCATAGTTGAATACCAGGTAACCAAAAGAAACAGAACAATTGTTTTGAAACTGGACAAAAGGCTGAAATCTGTATCCAGACCAAACATGGGATGTTCCAGGGATTGTTTATGGAGAAAGCAATCAGTTTGAAACCTTGGAACATAAATAGCAAGCTTTTGGAAATTTGTAATGTCTTTGGTTCTTGGCATTATATTTTTCAAACAACAAAGTTTGTTTAAACTTGTTCCGTGGACCATGAAGACCCTGAGCATGGAAGTGATGTGTGAAAAGTAATACCTTGATAATAACAGGATGTATTACTGCAAATATGCTCTTCTGTTTAACTCACCAAGTTCATCAAAATGTGTTTCAGTGCCATCCTCCTCCACAACTGAACACACCATCCTGGCTTTAAGAAAGGTGGTCCATTTATTGACCAGGCTGCGCTGTCCCCCAATATCATTCTGCCGACAAAAGCTGCACATAGCAACTCAAAACCGCAAAACAAACAGTGTTGGTTTATTTTGGCACAAGCAAAAGGCACTTACTGGACACACTCTGGCCACCATGGTGTGGATATTTTTAGTATTTCCACTGTTATCTGTTAGCCTCTCACGGAAGAAAAAATACAATTTGGAGTCATTGGGGTCTGTTCCATCTGGTATGAGGTGGGCATCGATGAAAATGGGCTCTGAATGAAACAGAAAAGGGGGTAAGAGGCTTTTTACACCTTATTTGTGTAAATTCATACATAGAATCTTTGATATGTTCGTGTGCTCACCACTAAGCCACTTAGAGTTGTGCTGATCTGTCCGCACTGCATTTCTCTTGGTTAGGCTCCTGAAGATGGCAGCATCTGTCCCCATGAAGTCAATGTACATGCCTGAGAACAGCTCCTGATCTAAAAGAATGCACACAAGCCCAATCAATAATATTCTTACACAACAATCCTAAAAACATCAACAAAATACACATAGAGCCTTATATGAATTTTGTACATTCAGATATTTTGGTAATATATGGCAATACTTTATTCCATTATTATTTTTTGAAAATGATACCAAATGCCTACAGAACTAACAGCACTTTTCACACTGTGTGTGTCCTGCTGCTAATAAGCATGTTCTTCACAGCTGCTTCATGCTTTTTATCATTCCTTTTCTCTCACTTAATCATCTATCAGTTTCAGACCATATGTTTTGGAGGATGTGGGGCAAGTTAGGGGAGGATCAAGGGTATGTGGCCCATATCCAAGCCAGCTTGCTAAGGAGTGAGTGCTGACAGTACTCAGACAGCCACAAAGGGTCCAAAACATGAGGATCTGGAGACGAAGCGCAGTTTTTATTGAGCCCAGACACTGCCTCAGATTGTCCTTAGAGGCTCAGAGTGCTGCATCACTGCATTCACAGCACTGCCTTTGACCTGTATTTGGCAGATCCATCCTACCCCTTTGGATTATTCTACACTTTTCCCTCTGGCTTCCTCCTGGTGATCTCTGACATCGCTCACTGGCTGGCAAAGCTGCTGCTGACATGGCAATGCTCAGGTGTCAGAAAGCAGAGCTGAGGGTGGAGTGTTTCGCCTTTAGACATGTCAACAGCAACCAAACACCCCTCGGCCAATCAGAGATCAAAGGAAAGAGAACTGGAGAGAAGGATGGATTTAGCCTGACTTGACTGAAGTATTAACCTGGGGGTTTCATGTGTATTAAAATTAAACTGCAATTTTAAGTCTCTTCACTTTTCAAGTGAGAAAATGTAAATTACAATATTGCTTTTAATTTTTCACAAGAGGAGAAATATCCTGAAAATGGTGTCTTTAACACTGAATCCCCAAGAGGCCAGTGCTGGGTGTAACACATTACAAAGTAATGCATTACTGTAATCGCATTACATTATTCAGTAACGCAGTAATGTGATGTGTTACTGTACAAATTCAGTAATTACGCTACAGTTACAAGTATGCCGTTACTTGCGTTACAAAGGTTCTTCAGTTAACTTCACGCCAAATGGATAGACAGAAAAAACCATACAAACATCCCTTTTTTGTTCCTGCGTACTTGAGCTTTCAGTTCATGTACGCGAGGAGGAAAATGATGGAATGGTCTACAGATACGGACATTACTTTTATTTTTATTGCACAAAAGAACAAAAGCATGATGATAAAGTGCAAACTGCGTCCAAGACAGAAACAAGCACATTATACTGTTAACGCAACTTCGGCCCTTTGCAAGCATCTGCACAGACAGCATGGAAACACAAAGCTAACAAAGAACCCAGAGTGATGTTAAACCCAGCAGCCAGAGCCTGCAAATGCAGTGATGAGCAGTCAGGCTTGCAGCCTCTGTTTATACCTATTCATGTTTCTAAAGTAGAATCACTGTGGAGATCACTTTGAAGTCTCTTTGGGCTGGTTTTCAACTTTGCTTTGTGTGCTGCTGGCTTTGTGTTCATATGTAAATATTAAAAGAAAGATCCTATGTGTGTCCTCATTAGGATACGGATTTGTATTGATGTGTGGAACTGTAGCCTAACTGGTAATTATCTGACAATGCATTTTACAGAGTAACGAGAAAGTAATGTAACGAGTAGTGCAGCGAATTACTTTCTCCGGCGGGTAATTAAGTAACAAACTACAGTAAAAACACACTGCCAACTTTAGTGGTGTGTTACTGATGGGGCAGTCATGTATATACAAACTGTGACACAAGACAGTTTTGCTTCCTAAAGAAAGGCTGCATAATATTGGTTATGTATAATCCAGTGAAAAAGCTTGGTTACATAACATCTATTGAGAAAGTGGAAGCTAGATAGCTAATCTCGATTTCATTTGTTCAGTAACTGCTGAGTCACAAGAAGCTTCTGCTTCAAACACGGACTTAGCCTCCAGTTCTCAAAAGTGACACCAATATGGAAGTACCTTCCATTGCATATCTTCTATTTGCCACCAGAGGTGTGACTGCTGTGGTTATAAAAAGAGGTCAGATTTCCATAGAAGCCTATAAGGCTAATTTAATTTATTACCTATGTGAACATTTTACTAAGGACTTAAACATCTGTATGTGTATTTATTACAGCTTGATGTTAAGTTCTGGTCCCGTTTACAGCAAAATAAATGACAGTATACAAAATAAGTGCAGTATACCTTATTTAGGGTGTAAACCCCTTGTGATTGACCAGTCATTTGTTGAGCCTGTCCTTGCTCATCACATCACATCACATCACATCACATCACATCACATCACATCACATCACATCACATCACATCACATCACATCAAGATAAAGACCAAAAGCTTTAGAACAAGATTTTACAAACAAATGTTAAGGTCATGGGGACCATCTTTTAAATACAGTCTATAGCTTATGCACACTCTTGTTTTTGCTCCATATTATTGCAAGAATTTGGGTTTAGCTCATATTAGCTTTCTTTCGTTTGGCTATCTGGTTGTTGTGTTGTGGTGGACTAAATAAGTAATTATTGTGCACAGAACCTATTATATGGTGCAATAAAAAGAGTTCTCATATCAGAGAAGGGAGAAATCATGTCTGATATCTGACTTGACACTTATGGACGTCAATGAAAGCATTTTTAACCCTATATGACCCACTTTAAAGATCACACATCAATGTCGAAAGTGATGCTTCAAACTATTTTCAGTCATTTGGCAGAACGAAAAGGTCAATCCAGTATAAAAAGAAATGTAATTCTTATTTCACGGGTTTTGAAAAAAAAAAGAGAAAAGGGGTTGGATTTGAGAGAGGCACCTACTGAGCATGACAGAGACTGTATTCACTTGTGGATTGAAGGAGCACCTTCCTTTTCCTGACTCGGTCCTGGAGTCAATGTGAAATACTTGTTCCTGCCACAGAGAAAAAGAGGAAGTCAGACATTTTGGAGACAGTTTTATATGAATACGTTATTCTGTCTTGTGCTCTCTACCACTATAAAACTGCATGTTTGAGTGCAACACAAGAGTAGCCCTGCTCAGAGCCTCCTTTAAGGAGACACAAAGGCAGTCCTGCCCTGGTCTACCTTAACTGCTCCATGTGGGATAGTAAAAAGAACATTCCATTTGGGAGGAGAGGAGGAGGAATTTCCCTGCTCATGTGTTGGATATCCATCTCCTCTTCTCAGGCCGAAATGCTGCCAAGTTTCAACAGCCTCCTCGTGGCAGACTGAACAGTTCAAGCGCCACAGTAACCTAGGTAAATTATAATACTTCCTGTCCCATCTTATTTAGATCTTGCCCATGGTGATGGTGCAGCTTCCTTGAATGAGGATGACGCCAGCTAAGCACTGTTATTCCAGGAAAATGTGTCTGTTTGCCAAGAGGTTCTGGAAGTGGATTGACTCCATCTGGCAGGTCCTGTCATTAACCTCGACACTGCAAAAAATAGCCATCTTAGTAATTTTAAAGCCCCTCTCCTCTCAAAGTATTTTATTTATTAGTAACTCACTTGGATAATTGACCTTTATTGCGCAGAATGTTGTTCCAAAAATTGGCTTCAAGATGAAGGGATAAATGTGCTTTTAAAGGTTTGTAAATTTTAAATCATACAGTGATGATTTAATATTCAGTGCAGATTGTTTTTTTCCTTTTCTTAAGAGGAGATCTGTAAAGAACATTTTTTCAACAAATAACAAATGCCTATAGCTCAAAATATGCTATGAGCACTTCTGAAAAGCAGAGTTATGACACCATATAAAGATTTAAAGACTAAATAAAAGATTAATTCCCTTACTAAGATTGACATTTATTGCAGTTTGTAATTCACTATGTGTCTGAGAAGTACTTGAAAAAGTAAGGCAGAAAAACACTGACACGTGCAAAAAAAAAACATGTTACATCTCTTCAACAGTCTGCCACACGTTCACAACCTAGGGCAAAGGTCCACAATGAGAGCTCACTGTCAACTTCCCACTACAACAGCTTGTTACACTTAACAGATCACTTTTCTTGAGACACTGACATGTTTGAGTTCAGAAGTTGCTAACATAGCAGTCTGCCTTTCAAACAAAAACCCCAAATGACAAAAGGCCCCGCGGTGAGGAAGGAGCCTGGTTTGCAGCTCTCTCGGTCTGCTTATTAGTGTTTGGCAGCAGCTGACAGTCTGTGGCTGAATGCTGTTCACTCGGTGAGCACTTTTCTCCTGGAGGGCTTCCCCGCTCTCACTTTCAGGGCTGTGTGGCCGGAGATGAGAGCTCAGAAAACAGCCATCCATCCTTGACACTAGACCTCAATTTTCTCTCTCTTATCCTTAGCATCTCTGCTCTCATGGGGCATCAAACTGACTACATGAAAACTTTGCTAATAAAAAGTTATGAAATATGTAACTTTTTTTTTTTTTTTTACCATATGTTGACGCTTCTTAACACCTAGCAGATCTGTAAAAACAGGGCTGTGGTACAATTATAGTCATTTATTATGCACTGGTTGACATCTGTTTAATGTATTTTCTGCACTTAGTGATTCAGAATTATGCGGTTGTCATTCCAGTAGACAGTAGTGCAAGGAAAATGTAGCAATCAGTCAAAAACATGTCATGTTTGGTTTTAACCCCTAAATAATTGTACTGTACATAAGTTGATGTATTACAAAAAAGGGTAAACAGACCTCTTGAGGCATTTTTTGTTATTACTTTATCTGTCACACAGTGAGTGAGATTGGCTTATTTATTCTCTGTGGCAGTACTCATACTAATTTTACTCAACACACACTTTATATTAACAGTCCACTAAGGTTTACAGGAATTAAATGAATAATTTTAATTATATTTGCTCAAGATAATTGACACAAGCTTATTTTGGAAATAACAGAGAAAAAAAAACTTCCAAAAGCTTTACAAAGTGTCCTTATACTCGCTTGTGGACAATTACATTATCTTAATTTTCATACTAGTCATTCAAACCATAAATAAAGATGTACAAGAGTGCTAGACTAGTTTTATATTTTTTTTACTTTTGAGTCATGTTAGTGTATAATCACTCTATAGCCTATAAAGTCATAATCTACTAAGCACAATGGAAATTTTAATCTGTAACAACTGTTACAGTGGCTGTTGCAATGATTACCTAGCCAGTATTCCCAGAACATTTATTTCTTCATGAGTTTGCTTTTCTAATGAAGTGCTTCCTTCGTTTATACCCACCTCTGGTCTGCGGCCCCTGTTGACGTACACACAGACTGGACTATATGCTCCACTGCCACACATGAACAGATGAGTTCTGTTATAAGGCTGCACCACCCGGATGAAGTTCCCACAGCCGTGCTGAAAAATACAGATAAACCATGAGAAGCACATGCTAATGTAAATAATTTAGATTTGAGAGAATAAATGACACACGTTTTCTCTTACAAATTAAATTTTGAAATCACAAGTTGTGGATTTAGCTTTTTTATCCCCAGCTGGTCCACTATGATGGTGGTGTAAATGTGAGCTAATGTTAACTAACTCTAGGTTAATATGTTTGCTTGCTGACATTATGACTCTACTCCACTTATCTTTTTTTCCCCATAGACTGTATATAAAGGATGGCTGTAGCCACTGTGATGTCACTGCTTGGTCTGTGGTCAACCGTTTTTTTGGAAATAAGACATAACTATATTTGAAATACAGTGTTGGTAAGTAAAGCCCTGTCTAAGCTTAGTTAGCAACGTGCATCAATAATTTACTGTGATATTAAATGGGATGCTGATTTTGGTTAGTGGAAAGAAAGACCTAAAACAAAATAAACTTATGGGAACAACTGAACAGCTGACTCTTTAGACTGTGCATTAATTTAAGCCTTAATATTTTGATATTAATTATATTACAAAACAGGGGGAAAGTAGACATAGAGACAAACGTTTTTTTAATGTTTTAAATTTACGATGTTATATACATTTTAATTTGGTTGTCACATTTGGTATTTTAACATTGTACTCCTTTTTATTAAAGGCAGCCTCAAGTGGCCATGAAGAGAACTGCAGTTTTCAGCACTACTGTGTTGGCCCCCGTTTTCCAGCCCAGGAAGTTGCCACTACAAAAATTCAACATTTTAACTGATCCTAATTTTCACTTATAGCCATGGTGCCCTTAGTCCCACAGGTATTGATTTTTTTGATTGGTTCAGTTGTATTTAATCTTTGCTTTGATGTAACAACAACGTGAATTAACCGCAAATGAAAAAACTGCTCCAATCCAGCGATAACAAAGATAATCACTGTTTTCATATTTTTTATTTGACACATTGGACTGAAACAGCCATAGCTGAGGAGAGATCTATTTCCTGGTATATAGCCAAGAAGAAAAACAAATAGAGAACCTGTTTATCGCTCTTGAAGTATCCCATTCCCATATGAGGGAGTAATTCAAACTTATCTCATTTGTTGTGACGGTCGTAAAATCACATGCTGCACAAAGGATCCCACAGCTCACAGGTCTGGTATTAAGGACAGTGGAAAAAGAGTGTCAGTGGTGTATGTGACATATCTAGGTAAGACTGGCTACTGCTCTCACTTCATCTCTGCATCTTTGCTTCAACTTTCCAAACCCCACAGCTGTAGGAGTGCTGGACTTTGTGGCTAATTAAGCCTGAGTTTGCAGAAAATGAGTGGAGAAGTGAAGAGAAAGGGGAAAGAAGTGGGGAAGAGAAGAACACATGTCCAGGGA
Organism: Heterochromis multidens; assembly: GCA_015108495.1. Lineage (NCBI taxonomy): Eukaryota > Metazoa > Chordata > Actinopteri > Cichliformes > Cichlidae > Heterochromis > Heterochromis multidens. The sequence goes on from VUQS01064896.1 coordinate 21,192, forward strand.
GCTGTCAGGAACTTGGCCAAGGCAGCTGGAATGACAGCTGCTGCAGCCCATGGTCAGTCCACAAAGCTCCACTGAGAGTGATAAATGCAAAATATTTTTTTTTTACTGTCACACACCCATATCTGTCATGTTTTTAGCTCTGTCTGTTTTGCTTTCAATTTTGCTTATTTGTTCCTGCACCAGTATCATATGTTAGCCTTTCAGACTTAGATACATATGAGCAATCATGTTTGAATTTCATGTTTCCTGATATAAATACACCTGTCTTTTAAAGTTGATATGTTTGAACAAGCAGCAAACAGACTTAATTTCCCCCCTGATACTACGTTTTGGGACAAACAACATGCAGTAATTTTCTGGAACTTCACCTGACCACAGATCATATTGCAGAAGGGAAACCTTATATTTATAACAATAACAGATGTATAGGGGCTCTGATGAAAAAAAAAAAACACGAAAAAGGAGACTGTGCATGAGAGAAAATAAAATGTAGTGTGGTGTACAACAAGGAAAGAAAATAAATAGAGAGCTGTTAAAGGAGATGGAAAAAGTGACCAAGGGAAAAATTGGTAAGACAGAAACAGAAAGTGAAATCTTTAAAAGAAAACTGGCAGGGATTCGAATAAGAAAAGGCATGACAGAAGGGAGAAGGGGCCATCAAGTGGCTCCACACAGAGATGGCTCACCCAAATATTTGTGGTAGCCTGTCTGCAGCAGACTTGCTATGAGTCAGAGCAGCACAAATTACTCCATGACTGGAAACAGCTTTTTTTCTATATCTGCAACAGCATGTTGAATAAAACCCTGGCTCTGTTAGCCCAGGGCCTGTCAGATGATGCAGAGATGGTGGAGAATGTGCAAAACCATGCACGACTGGTAGCAGAGTGACTCTTTGTATAGTTACTTTAAAAATTAGACCTTTCATCTGTGTAAAAAGTTACTTCTTCTCCTTCTATCATAACAATACTTGTGTACATTCCACCCAAGGCAACAGCTGAAGCTCCATGTTCTCCATGAAACTGTTGCTAGGATACAGACTAAACATCCAGAGGCACTCTTCAGAATATCAGGAGACTTCAATCATGTTTCCCTCTCCTCCCACCTGACTGGATTCACACAATTTGTTGACTACTAGAGAAAATAATACGGCAATGTCAAAGAAGCTTACAGAACTACTGCCTTACCACCACCTGGCAGATCAGACCACAACTGGAAGACTCCTCTCTACAGAAAATCATTCACACCCACAGCCATCAGGCTTTACAATTCTTATACAAATAGCAGATCAGCTATGTCAGACATATGAATTTCCCTTTGGGATCAATAAAGTTCTTCTTCTTCTTCTTCTTCTTCTTC